>JABCMJ010011258.1:0-36383 GCA_014822125.1 Arbutus unedo | reverse complement strand
ATTTTTTTTTTTTTGCTGAACTCTGGAAGTATATTTTATTTTTCGCACTCTAATATCAGATATGTTGATAGAAAATCTTTAAACTATTTTATATTCGAAAGCCTTATGAGATTCACTCGTGGCCGGTCACGTGCCTTAACATTTATGGGATGGGTCGTGACACACATTGTGCTTACGTATCATATTATTATAAGACAAAATATAAAAACAAGTCTCATAAATTTTAATATGTGTTTAAATTAATAAATACCACATAGGCATAATGTGCAACGTGGTGTGTTAGTAGCATTACTCTAATTTTAATCAATTCAGAGTTAGATTTTTGGGCATTTTTAAGACTCTTTTTCTCTCTTTTCTTTTTGAGTTTTGTGCACATATTTTGTTAACAAAAGAATTTTATTTTAGAATTTTGAGTTTGTATTTAATCTCGAAATATTATTTTAAGTCAATAGTGAATTTTTAAAAAAAAATTGAAAAAAAAATTTAAATAATACGATCAAAATGTATCAAATAAACGGTATCGAACACGGTCAAAATGAGATCAAATATGACTATTTAATTCATTAATTATTGACAAACATAATTATTTAATAATTATCAATGATTAAAAAACAAACCAAATAACATTTTTGAAATTTTTTCACAAATATTACTTTAAAAGATTTTCGAAAACATTCAAACGAACACACCACAATTGCTTCAAGTCACGTGGGGGCGAAGGAGATTGAAACATCATCTGAATATGGGTCAAGATTAGTGTAGTTGAGGGAGAGTTGAACTTTTGGTATGATTCGATGCAGCTGGGGTCTTTACTGTTTTATAGATAAGTGGGCCCATTTCATTTGATGTATTTTTGTCATCAGAGTTGGGGTGATGACAAATTTGAGTTTGGGCTGATTTAATTTTGTTGGCAATTACCCTTTTTTTATATTTAATCGCTATAAGATAGGAAACCCAACAAGGTCTCATTTGTTGTGATTTTATTTTTTTTGCCCGACTAGTATAAGTGTGTTGTAATTTTTGGTTTTCCAAATCGCGAGATTCAACTAAGTTTTGCGCTTTTAAAATTCTTTCATCTTAGAAAATTAAAATTTTTCAACCTTCAAATTCTTCAACTGAGTTATAATGTTGTTAATTGCATATTGATTGATCAACTGAGGTAAGAGTTCTTGTTGATTTTAAAGCACACGTGTTAAGTAAAAATGCTTATTAACATTACAAACGTGTTTGGAGGAGCTGAACATGCGCGCAACGGCGAATGGAAGAGAAGGGGAGGTGAATCACAATGGCCACACGCAAAAGTGGAGCCATAAAAAGTTGTCATGTTTTTTCGAGAGGATATGTGAACCCTCTATGTGGATGGGCCATACGTAGCGCCAACACTGAAAGGACGTACATTTAATGCTAGAAATAATTGTCATTCCGCTGGCTCAGAGACATAATTTTCCCAAGGCTCCAACGCACACCTCAACTAAGGAATAGGAGACAACTGATGAGCTCATTCTAAACTAACAGTCGACCAGTAACTAAGGCCCTCCATATCAACAACCGGCCAAACACACTGGGTAGATTGGTTTTTTCCAAGATCGACCCCGGGCGAGCCAACAAGGGGGGAAACAGCAATCACAACCCTAATTATCTGAAACTGCAAGAATCAAGTGCAACATTAAGGAAGACACGATTTTTTCTCTTATTATTGAGGAATCACAAGCACCAATTGAGGCCCCTAATTTGCTTGAGGCTACTTCCTAACCGGGGGTACAAATACAACACCCAACCCTAAAACAAGGTAGGCAATTCTAACTCCTCTAGCCTACATATTGTCCTCTTTTCAATATACACGTTCTAATTTGATTGTTGAAGGGTCATTGACCACACAATAACCTTACGATCACCAAAGTCGATCAGCCAAATTTAAACCGCTCAACCATTTTCCAATACCATTATTTAGAATCCACAACTTGTTGGACAACTACAATGTATGGGATGAGCAACGCTACGTGTGACAATTTGTGTGCGCAAATTCAAATAACATTTGTATTCAAAAGCGTCAACGCAAGTAAGTTGGTCAATAAATTAAATTCGACTAATCTCACAGGATATGAATCTAACCCAAATATAAAAAACCAATTCGAATATGAATTTTGCAAATTCATTTAAGAACAATGTGAATCCGAATTTGAAAAATTAAATATTTAATCCGATAATCCAATCCTTTTAACACATTCAAAAGTTAAGCATACAAGCTCAAAAAATGCTCTCTTTTAAATAGATGGTTCTTGTCTCAATAGTCGGCGAATCAATTGAACCTCAAGTCACTACAGGAGCACTTCGATGATCAAAAACAGATTGCAGCTGATATGAAAGCTTGTACATGGTTCTTGTCTCAGTATAAAGAAATGTTTACTTGAAGTTAAAAGTCACTTCTGAAATTTCACAAAGCTGATTAAAGATGTTTGGAATGAGGCGCGTATTCAGCTAGTGCTCAAGTTTTTGGGAAAAAAAAAAAATGTCTGCTCCATATTCATATATATAATTTTCATGAAGCTTTTCTGTAGACGCCATTACAGCTTTTTGATCCCTCCCAACCTCATAACTAATCCAGTTTTCACGATCCTCCAACTCTGCAAATCGGGTTCCCTTTCTGAAGCTCTGCAACTCCTGAACTCTTTGGGTTCCCGTGAAACTATCAATGATAAACCAATCATTTTTGCAACTTTATTACAGACCTGCACAAAAGTTGACTCCCTCACCATTGGACTCCAACTCCACGCTCATGCCGTCAAATCCGGACTCGAAGCCGATCATTTCGTTGGTAACAGCCTGCTTGCTCTTTACTTCAAACTGGGTTCGAATTTTTCCGAAGCAAGGATGGTGTTTGATGGTCTTTATGTTAAGGACGTTATTTCTTGGACTTCGATGATATCGGGTTACATTCGTGTTGGAAAACCCAGAAATTCTATTGTTTTATTTTCAGAAATGTTAGATTTCGGGGTTGAGCCAAATGGGTTTACCTTATCTGCTGTGATTAAGGCGAGTACTGAGCTGGGTGGCTTAAACGTTGGTCGGTGCTTTCACGGGGTTGCTTTTGTGCGAGGGTTTAGCTCAGATAATGTTGTTGCTAGTGCTTTACTCGATTTGTATGGCAGGAATTACGAGTCTGGAGTTGCACGCCAGCTGTTTGATGAGTTGCTCGAACCAGATGCTGTTTGTTGGACATCCATAATTTCAGCATTCACAAGGAATGATTCGTTTGAGGAAGCACTGGGCTTCTTTAATTCGATGCAAAGGAATTACAGATTGTTGCTGGATGGGTTTACGTTGGGGACAGTTTTGACAGCTTGCGGGAATTTAGGGTGGCAAGGACAAGGCAAGAAAATACACGCTAAGGTAATTATTTCAGGAATCTGTGGAAATGTGGTCGTGGAGAGCAGTCTTGTAGACATGTATGGAAAATGTGGCTTAGTTGATGAATCTAGACTCGTTTTTGATAAAATCACCCAGAAGAATTCGATTTCTTGGTGTGCATTGCTTGGGGGATACTGTCAAAAGGGTGATTTCAACGCTGTCATTGAGCTTTTCAGGGAAATGGAGGAGGTTGATCTCTACAGCTTTGGAACGGTTCTTCGAGCCTGTGCAGGTCTGGCAGCTATTAGACAGGGCAAAGAGGTGCACTGTCAGTATCTGAGGAAGGGTGGTCGGGGAGATGTTATTGTGGAGTCTGCTTTAGTCGATCTTTATGCTAAATGTGGCTGTATAGGTTTTGCTTATAGGATTTTCGCACAGATGTCTGTCAGAAATTTGATTACTTGGAACTCAATGATTTGTGGGTTTGCTCAAAATGGAAAAAGTGGAGAAGCTCTTCGGATGTTTGATGAGATGGTCAACCAGGGAATTAAGCCCGATTACATTAGTTTTATCGGGGTTCTTTCTGCTTGTAGCCATAAGGGTTTGATTGATGAAGGGCGCAAACATTTCAATTCTATGAGTGAAAATTATGGGATTAAACCTGGAATTGAGCATTACAATTGCATGGTTGATCTCCTGGGCCGAGCTGGGCAAATAGAAGCAGCTGAAAGTTTGGTACAGAATGCAGAGTTGAAAGAGGATTCCTCTCCCTGGGCAGCACTTCTTGGTGCTTGCTCAACAAGTGCGAATTCTGTTGTAGCAGAACGCATTGCTAAGAAAATGATGGGATTGGAACCTGACAACCATTTGAGCTATGTTCTTCTAGCTAATGTCTATAGAGCGGTTGGGAGGTGGAGTGATGCTCTTAAGATCATGAGGCTAATGCAAGATAGAGGGGTTAAGAAGATTACTGGAAAGAGCTGGATTTGAGCCGATTGAGCTCTTTAGTTGGCATGAGTTATTTGGGTATAGCTGCCGAAACTGAATTTACAGAAATGAACGATTTCGTGATGCAAAACATCAGATGGTTCAAAGTCTTCACTGTTGAGTGCAATGGTCTGTCACTTTGAAACAAAAGCACAATACAGAGAGTTAACGAGGACCAAGGATACGAAAATAGTTGGCGCAGTACAGTTCTCTTGCTTAGATGCATTAGAAAATGATGTTCTGCAATTTTTCAGTCTTAAATAATTGGAGCATAAAACTGCATGTTGACAGATTCTTCTGGCGAGTCAAACATTATTGAATTGTTGCTCAGAGTGCGAGGAGGATACAAATACCAGAGCTATTTATCATATTATTGGGCACCTTAGAACCTCATCGAGCAATGTTTGTTTTCTGATTTGAGATTATGTCATTTGGTTCTACTGAAATAATGTTATTAACTGTAATGAAAATTGATTCAGAGTGAAAAGAAATGAAATTTTGTCATTTCCCCTTTGTTACATTCAACTGGTTTGTGTGAATCTCTCTCTCTCAGTGTAACTAATGATGAGTTGGTACGACCACAGGGAAAAGATGGTAAGTTTGTAGTCAAGGTTGTCAACCTCATTTCTGTTGCTTATTATTGAGTTATATGGCTCCTGTTTCTCTATGCTGGGATGTTCTACGATTTGTTTCCTCAGTTAGGCTCAGAGGAAGAAACCAACGACAAAGAGAGAGGTTTCAAGTAAGGTAAGAGAAGGTTAAAAGTTAGTACACCGGGGTATTGAACCATGATGAACGAAGAATATAAATTTCTTCGGGAAAATGGTTTTTGTGTCAACTTTTGCCATTTCTCCGCACTTCAACTTGCTTTGATCGGACTGCTTGTGGGTTCTTCTGATGAGAATCTTCAATGTCATGAGTGGCTGAATCTCAATCATCTAAAAATAACTGGCTGAAGCTAATAGTCTCGAAACGGAAGCTTAATCATGTAGGTTATGCTACTAAACCTTCAAACGGAACCCTAGACTACCAAAATTTATTCTCAAAAACTGAAATCAGATAGAAAAGTAAGCTTAAAGTTGAGAGTCTACGAAATCAAGTTTTGGCTACTTGAAATGGAACTTCGATTTGTGACTAATATAGAACAAGAAGACTTAAAGAAACAAGTAAAATTTTGCATGCCGGGATATGGAAGACAAGCAATTACTCAGAAGATGAGTTTTCAGAAAATAACATTTTGAGATTCTCTTTGCCATATTAAGCTGCTGTCGCAAAATGGAAAAAGATAAGTAAATAATCTGCAGGCTGATTGCAAGACCTCTAAGTATTATAACAATTCCTTCGGAAGCATGCATATAGAGATAAGGTTTTATGGATGAATAAAAGATTACAGCTCGCCTCCAAGAAAAGGTGATCAACAGAATCAAATATACGTTGCTAAACAACATTATAATATAGAATAATTTAAAACTTGAGTATTCCGAAAATCACGTCGTACAATAGATGGCCACATAACTGAAACAAATCACCTCATATGTTGTTATTGTTATCTGCAATTGAGACGCATTGATTTCTCTCTACTCTAATGTCACATCGTAGGTAGAGAAAGAAGTTACGAACAATAAATGGACAGCATGTGATGAAATCCTTCAATATGTAGCTTTAAATTATGCCATTTGCTGATTCATCACGCGCGCGCACAGAGAGAGAGAGAATATGAATCAATATCCAAAAACACGTTTGCCATCCAGAAAATATGAACAATATACATCCTTCAATATGGGATTTTAGAAAAAAAAATGCAAAGTTCGGCCTCACAGCAGCAGACCACTATGAATCCCAGAACTATAACATGTTCTTTCTCATATAGATATATAAGCGATCAAATGAACAAATTAATATTGAAGCAGGAAGCATACGATTTCGATGTCTCAGCATTATCCAAACAAAGAATATGTTCACAAGTTAGTTAATTTTGTTCCCCGGTGCCAGATCACAGCGCTGCCATCATAGTCCGTCTTGCAACGTCGCGCTTCATCTCAGATTCTTTGCCACTGCCTCTGAAGTACATGTAAACTTGCTGCAATATTGGGACCAAAGGTGAGGGAAATAAACCTCGAAGGAGAGCACTATATGATGAGAAGTAACAGGAGAGGAGAGGAAATTGAAGTCAAATTTAACAAACCTGGATGACCCAGATGCTGATCAGTGACTCAAGGCAAAAACATCCAAATCCAATGAAGTAGAAAATCTGCAAGTGAAGTGAAAATAGTGGAGTCAGTTACTGGCAACATATAATCAAGGTCTCTCTCTCTCTCTCTCTCTCTCTCAGCCCAGAGCTCCTGATGGCCTCGACGACATGGGAAAAGTACGAACATGGTCCCAAGTAGCAAGCCAGGTTGGCACCAGTCAACTCCAGATCATCTTACGCTGCGCATCATGATGCTCTGTCCAATAATAAAGGCAGTTAGAGTGCTATGTGCCACTGCGCTCCATACCTATAGAGCACACCCTCTCTTCTTTTTTTCCCTTCTACTCGGTCTATTTCTGGATTGACTTTTTGAGAGATCTACTCCAGCAACTCAGAATAACATTGATCCTTGATGTTTACAACTAGTTGGGATGGTTTCGATGATGAAATGTTACACTGTAAAGAACCAGCCACCTGTCTCGCAACCACATCCTAGGACATGGTGAGTTGTCTTTCCTTGCATGGCTCCTTCCATAAGAGGGCCTCCATCTCCATGCACAAAGACATCTCCTCAGCCTCTTCACCATCAACCCTGTAGGGGTTTTGGTTGTCCATTTACAGACCTCCTTTTCTCTCTCTCTCTCTCTCTCTCTCTCTATTTGTATGCTTTCCAACCTCCGATCATAGTTCCCAGAAGGCTCCCTCCACCAGCCTAAGTATTCTTCCATCCTCAGTAGAACATGGAAATGAAATTTTGTTGTGCTTATGACAGTGTAGTGATACTGTATGTGAGTGTGAGATAAGATACTTGACCCACCCCAACTATAGCATTATCGCCCATAACATCTATTGCCGGCAAGATTCCCCTGTGACACAATAAGAACATACGATCATCACTTGCAGAGTTGCAGAATAGAAAAATAAATACCAAATCAATGCTGATTCGTGTATGGTTAATATTCATTTAGTTTGCAGGAAATGTGATGAATATATTCTTTAGTTGGTACTTGTAGCAGTAAAATTAGATACAAACAGGAACGGACAAGGGCAGTTAATCAGTTGACACTAATAGGATATGAATGTCTCATCAAATATTACTAGAGATGAAAACATTCTTGCTGTATTAATCCTACAAGAATACATAATTAAGAAGATGGTTTATGATAGTTAAAGAAGTTAAATAAAGAGAAACTGTACGAAACAAATATAACTGCCCCAAAACACATTTCAGAGAGAAGTGGAATGCATGTTGTGATTCAAGGGAAAGCACGTAACCAAACTCATTTGGGTCCAAACAGTCATCATTCAGAGAGAAGTGGACTGCTTTAATTTTTGGGGGTCTAACAGTTTGAAAACCGAACAGACCATTTTGGGGCAAAACATTTCGCGAGAACTTGGGCGAATTCTAGGTCCAGAGGTTGTGAATCTGCGTATAAGGTTATGATGAGTGGCAACTCTTGCGATATAAACACTCTGAAACAAAGCTTACGTGAGAGATTTCCCCTTGAAGATGATTGGAGGAGCAACTGAAGCAAAGACGCAGAAGCCAATGTGGACCTGCATTGGATAAAGAAAAGGAACGTAGACAAGGCCTCTAGAAAACCTTCCTCGTAGACAGCAAATCATACAAGAAGATGTGGAAGCATACCATGTAACACAAAAAAAACCACCCAAACTTCAAAGCACTATCGGTCCTGAAATGGGGTAACAAATAGTTATAATACAGCTTTTTCTGGTAGATGCCAGTTCGAAGGACACCAATTAACTGAAAACACTGGAAGAATTCAATGATACTCGATCCTGCTCTAGCCCTGAATTACCAGAATTGAAGATTATAACAGGATATAGCCTTCAAACTGGAGGTCCATAGCCTAAGAAGGCTATTCAGTTAATGAGTCTAACAAAAAGATCACTCTTTTGAATTTTGATAGACATGTCCATAGATCGTTACTCTTTTTGAAATTCATCACAAACATTAGTTATCTGTTAAAATATGCAAGATTAATTTATGGTTGGCTTCAATGGACTAATTGGCCATGAGACTGGTACAACATCGAGGCAAACTCTGAATACGAGATATCTCACTCAAGGAGTGCTGAGTTGGAACCCTATTTTAACAAGGATTCTCGTGGTTCTGCAGCTAAGGTTGCAGTTACTAGACCTAGGCAACTGCTTGCCATAAACACATGTAAAGGATCTTAAGAGTGTCTAGCTTGGGCCAGGATGGTTATATATAAAGATACTGGAAAACAAAGGGATAAGCTTATCAACATCCTCCAAACATTATGCTCACAATTATCAACGTACAGATTATTACTACTATTATCTCGCAAATCAAAACCACTGCACATCTTAGCATATAATAGCCGTTGCAGTTACTTAACTCTTCTTACCTTTCCGAATCCTAAACTGTATCAGTGTGTCACTCTTTAAGCCCTTTAGTTACTCAATACTCCATGTCATCATTATCAATACTGGGTCATTAGCAACACCTTGTTATCTGTACCTTTGTTCAGTTCAGAGCATTGACAAATGTCCATCAATGGTTTAGCGAGTTCCACATTGCCTATGTTGTTCCTCCTTCCTCTGCTTATAAGCCTTGGGCAATCCATACCTTAAAAGCCGATTTTCAAGATTGAGTTAGGCCTATAGGTTTCTAACATAGTATCAGAGTTGGGTCTGTTACGCATACGGTCCTGTCGTCTAACACTCAGCCGTCCTCACATATGCGTTACATGCACGATTTGCATGAGGGAGAGTGTTAGCGAATCCCACGTCGCCTATGTTGGTTCTCATTTCTCTGCTTATAAGCCTTAGGCAACCTTTACTTTAAAAGTCGGTTTTCAAGATTGAGTTAGGCACATGGGATTCTAACAAATGGCACAAAAAAACATAGAAAATATCTTTTCCATAAACTTCTAGTTCATTATAAAAGAAGGTAACTCCATCATAATGATCTACTACAAAACTCTTTCTTCCAGTTGTGAGTTTCTTCACTCCACAATAACGTCTTAGTTGGTACTGGAAGTCTTGTATCAGTTCCTACAAATCCAGGTGCTTGAAATTACCATCTTACTGTTGCTCCTCCAAAAAGTCCATCATAGCCACAGCCACTAAACCCCGTGCCTTCCTTCTTCTCTGCACCACCCTACCTCCCCTCCTCCAAGAATCAAGGAAATCCACCACTGTCTGGGGAAAACCCACTCTAGACTCTTGATCACACAAACTACGGATAAGCGAAAGAACTCCCTCGCTGGTATCACAATGAAGAAGAAGATGACTTGCAGATTTCCATCATGCTTGTACATACAACACCAATATTGAATAATTATGTCATTTTTTGTGTGTAGTGCTTTCTCGGGAACCCTTCCCTGAAATAATAATTGAACTTTTTTGCAGTCATTCAAGTAAGGTTTTGAAGTATAGTCAACTTCTGAGACCAATTCTTGTCCAAGACGCCCATAAGTCTCGGTCTTTTTTGCGCGTAGAAGTTCAACTGCCTCAAAGCCCATGCTTGTAATTGCATCTTTACTAGTTAAATAGAGGACAGATTTTCTTCATAAAATGAGTTGACTAGTTTTACATATGTTACAACTCAAAAGTGCGAACTTCCCTCCACTGGGAGATGCATCAAATATGCATCTTACAAAGCTGCCTCACAAAGTGTCTACGGTTAGTTTTTTGGGATGAAAATTAGTTCCTATATAGACGATCAAATGAAAGATTATATTGAGGGGTCGATTTTTCTCCATATATAATATCTGTAAAAAATGTCATGTCACATAGAAATTCTCCTTACCCTTAAGATGTACTTATTCCCTCCACATAATAGGTTCCATGGAACCTGTTCAAGCCTCAAGTAAAAACGAGCGAAGTAAAATTGTCTATATC
Source organism: Arbutus unedo (assembly GCA_014822125.1). Taxonomy (NCBI): domain Eukaryota; kingdom Viridiplantae; phylum Streptophyta; class Magnoliopsida; order Ericales; family Ericaceae; genus Arbutus; species Arbutus unedo. The sequence goes on along the minus strand of JABCMJ010011258.1, from coordinate 25,966 downwards.
ACCGGGACAAACAAAAACCACAAAAATTTGTCCCATACATGCATCTTGGATGTCGTTATATCAAACTAATTTGCATGCAGAACCATGAGAAACCATGCCCAAAAAAACTTAGTCTAAAATCAAAGCAGTCAGCAAGTGGTGACATGTGGAACAATGTCTACACTACCTGAAAATGCCTCAAAAGGCAGATGAAAGCACAGAAAGTGATACTCTCATCCATTTTCAACTCAAAATAGCACACAGAACTTATAGAGCCCTACTACAGGATCCATCCAACAGAAGTAGAGAACCTGTATTTTATGGACCTCGCAAATGCGCAAGAAGCCTCTAACCAGACATTGCCTAGTGGCCGAAATACCATAAGCTAAAAGGACATTGCATGAAATAATACCTCATAGCACGATAAAGAGGACGATACCACATCACATAGGCCCCTGGAACCCCTGATATGAAGTAGATAATAGCAAGAAACCAATTTGTTGGACCTACAAGACGAGAAGAATTAAGAGACCAGTATGTACGACAATAAAATGTGAGAAAAAGGTTAAGGAGGGTATGTACAGTACAAGTTCACACCAACCTTCTCCTTTGATCCAAGCTACAGTAACTGCTATAATATTCCACAGAAGGCACCCTGTCAAGCCTGGGAATGTCATAAAGTTTAAAAATTGTCAGTTAAATCTTATTATTATAGACAAGACTGATCGAGCAAATGCAGTCAACTAAATACACTGCAACCCACCTCCAGAAAGAGCTACTCTAGCTAGTTAGATACAACATTGTCTTGCCAAATAGATCTCAAAAAAAGACAGGGTGCAGTTCAAGGACATATAGGATAAGTATATTCCATATCACCTTTGTTTTAGGATGGATAGCCCATGATATATATCATAACGTGCCTCTGATTTTTACTTCACACTTCATATCAATTATCAAATGTCATTTTGAAAAATGAAAAAAAAAAATCAAAAATCAAAAGAAATTTCATAAGAATACCAGGATTTACAAAGGAAAAGTAGTTGAGATAGATAACTTTACATACATACATATTGGGGTTCTCTCTCTCTCTCTCTCTAGAAAATTTGCTCTCCCTTCTCCCTAAACTTACCAAACAGCAAGGGTTTCTCTTTGGGGAGGACGGCTGCAGCCCCCTCCCCCTGTCATTATGATCACCTCTCTCTTCCTCTTTCTCTCCCTCCTCCCTCTGACCTTTCCCTCTCCCACTATTCTACTCCCTCATCTCCTCCCCTTCCCCCCATTGTTTGTCCCCTCACCTCCGTCCTCCCTCTGCGAGATCCATCGCCATGTCCTCAGATATGTTCTGCTGATTTAGCCTGATGCCATTGACCGCGTCCATGCACACTCAGCGACCACTGCTAGTAGTGGAGGCTACAACCTTTTCTCGAAGATGTATGCAGAGTGATGGAGCTACAAAGACAGAGGATCTCCCCTTTTTTTCCTATCTAAAGGTTTTCTTTTTGCTGTTGAAGTAATAATGCTCCCCTGCGTGGAGGTTTGTAGTGGTCCTTTTGTGGCGGCTTCTTCCTCCTTGCGTGGAGGCCTCTCTTTCCCTTTTGCCAGTCTTATTGTGCACCCAATGCACCCCATTATCCAATTTTTGTTGGTGATGCATTGCAGTAAGGCTTCATGCCTTTCCAATAAAAAAAATAAGGTAGATAACTTTACATCACCAAAATCGGGAAGAATATTCATATTGATCTTATTATCATGTATTTCAAAGAAGAAGCTTCCCACGTTGTTTTCCCATTCAATGAAGTATGTTGTTACTTTGAATTAAAGTGAGAAGTATCTTGGGATGGGCAAAGACTCTTTCCCCTCGACATGGGTGTGGAAAATGTAGATGGTCAGTGAGCTGATAACAGAGCCCTCTGTAGCAATCTCGAAGTTGGTATGAGACTCGCAAGCTGGAGAGGAGAGCTTACATGGAGGAGTAGACCTTTTTACTAGAGGGTCAGTTCTTAGAGGCAGTCACCTCTACATGGTGTTTGTGCTTGGCGGACACGTCGTTGATCTTCTTTATCACAACAATCCAGAGATAGTGACTACCAACATCATAAAAAACTCAAAATCACCACGTATATGGCATGCCACGGGGAGATCTTTATATGTGTACGCATACCGTCATGGTCAGTACGGGAATTACTGTGTGACCAAATATAAAAAATTTACAATTTCCCCGAACCCCCAAAAGAATGCATATTCATAAGGCAAAGGTGGCAGAAACAATGATTGCACAGAGATTTTGCCCTCTAATATAATGCTACATCAACTGCTCTAGTGACTAGTGAGATTCATTGAAGACCTTAGGTGTTAAAATCTTCTTCTCGTTGTTGATTCTAGTTCTAAAACTTTTGCACCTCTTAATCGAGTATATTAATCAACCTTGAATAAACGTTTCTTTTGTTCATTACAAAACTGAAACCCTTCGATCGACTATCCCTGATTTAGATGTCCATTCTAGCAAACAATGTCACCTTTCCTTCCCAGACTAGATTTTTCAAGCAAGCTTTTCCTTTGAACCCATTAAAATGAATTGAGAAACATGTAGACTGTCTTTGAACTCTTACCATCTGGGTATTTGAACAATTGAACTTCACTGCAGAAAATGAGAGTTGAAGCTGACATACCCAACAATGTTGTGAAGGCAACATACTGCAACTTTTGCAAATGGATTGGAATTTCATTTGCAATATCATGATGAATGATGGGAAAAATTGGTGGCCAATTTTTCTCCTCTATGACAACTCCAGCTGCAAATAAAAGGCATAATTCATGTTGCAGATTACAGGAATAAGTAAATCAAACTATTTGATTCTTCCGTATGTAAACTTCTAAGGCAATAGAACTACCTCGTGCCATAGCATCTTCCCTCCTCTTCAACTCCTGTATCGCATTATCAAAATTCAAAAGTGATTATCATAAGGACGAATTATGCCTGAGGTGTAGAGACAAACATGTAAAATTTAGGGAATGTGTTCATTAATATGTCTAAGAATATACCAAATTTTCATGGATCTTCATGGAATTCAATAAAAAGGAGATGCTAAATGAACATCGGTAAGGTTAGGACAAAGAGTGCACAAAAAGAAACTAAAATGTACAAAAGGAGGCATTCGATGTATTGAAATATGTTTATTGCTTTTCATTCTCACCTACGCAGTTTGGAACAGTTACCATTAAGAAGCACCCTAAAATATCTCGAACATGCCCCTCAATGTGTACTTAGCTTCTTTAATATCTTTGGAACTTGACATTTTTCGAACACTTGGAGGACACATTTGCGCACCTTTTAAACATGCCCCAAACACATAGAAAGTGTGAAGAAACTAACTTGGGAATTTTACTTAATTTCTTTATATAGAGAGCTTTGAATATTGATATCAACACTTTCGGTTCACACTTCTTTTACAACGTGTGGAATGTGAAAAACTTATCATTCTATTTTATATTACTATAATCATGGCGTATTTCTAATGCAGAACTAACTATAGAGTTATTTTTTCACGTTTACGTATGAAATCCATGCTTAAAATTGTCTCGTTGTGTAATTTACCGGTGTCTTGAACTCTGAGTGTTCATATTAAGTCGTATCCGTGAAGCAAAGTCCAACATCGCTAGGGTACCAAAGTAATATGAAGTGTATAAGCGTGAGGCCACCCTAATTTCAACAGCTAGATCTTGCAGTTGAGTTATAACCAATACTGTGTAACATGGTATCAAAGCTAAGTATGAAGGACGGGGTAAGGTGTGTGGCTCTGGCTACGTGCAACAGGTGTTGCTGAGTGAGCATGCTAGTATATAAGCGTGAGGGCACCCTCACTTCAACAACTAGCTTTGGAGGTTGAGTTCTTCCCAATACCATGTAACCATACCATGTCCCCTGTCCTTTCCAAGAAACACCCATTTATGAAGGCAGCTTCACGACTAATAGATAGGAGTACATATCATGCATGAAATCACAACTAAAAGCAAAGTCAAACTGAAATCAAAGCTAATCAAAAAATTGATTTGAAAGCCTTGCATATAGACTTCTAAATTTAAGTAAAAGTTAGTACATATTCAAAAGCTACAGTGTCAATCAGCATGGTATGTACCTGTTCCCTCTTCCTTAATTCAGCCTCCTTAGCTTGCAGTTCCTTCTCCTTCATTCTGAAATCCTAAATTCCAACAGAGGATGACAGATTTAGAGAAGCCTGTGTTTGTTATACAAACACGTGTAAAGCACATTCAGCATCATCAGAATTTAATGGACCTTAGCACTATCAAGGGGAATATCAACTGTGGCTCCACGATCATAGTCAGCAGGTTCAGGAGGAAGCGGCGAAAGCCTTGAGTTTGCAGCAGGGGGAACTCTTGAAGGATTCTAGTTCAAAGAAGAATTAAGTATCGACAATTGTGCTTAGTAAATGCATGAAGATGCTTAAGCATAAAAAAGCAAAGTCTTAAATCGATGGGGGAGTGTTAATCAAAGGGCCAAGCAAGAAAATGTAACCACCAAGAAAAACACATAGAAGCAACTGGTCCAAGAAATAATATCTAAATTGGAAGGGGACTTGAATCTAAGATCTCTTATTCTAATTCAATGTTTGAGGTGTAATATTGACGGAGGAATCCACCAGCAATCCAATGTAAGGTTTCTGCAGTGAAAAGACAACTTACACAATCTTCCTAACAAATGCAGCAGTCACAACACTAGCTAACATCAAAAGACAACCAAAAGAAGCACCAACACGTCAAAATAAATCTTGGTATCAATTCTCAAATAAATTAAGACGATTAGAGCTATTAAGGCAGCTAAACAGCACCTGGTGGATACAAAACAAAAATGACAGTTAAGCCGAGCCAAATGAAAAGAATCTGCAAACCGTGGAAGCCATACAAATCAACTACGTGAAGGCGTTTAGTTGCAGTTTCCAAAAGCAATTTTGCAAACATTTCTCATAACATTATTGTTTAGAATGAAAACACCTATCGTTCTACATCTTATGCATTACGGTTCAGAATGAAACGATTCTCGTTTTCATATCTTATTTCGAAAATTGTCAACCCAACAAATTTTGGAAATCAAACCAAGAAGCAAATTCTGAAAAACTGCAACCAGACAACAGTTACAACCAAAACAAAATACGATACACAGATCTGGCAATTGAGAATAGGAAACATAAAAAAAGAACACTGACATCAAATCAAATGCATTTGGAATAAAAACTGGTAATGTCCAAACACCAACAAAACTCAAACCGTATTGCACCCCACACACCACCCCGTTCCTGAATTGTTGTTAATCAAATTTGCAAGCAATTATAACATGTATATATATACATATAGTTTTCCGTACTCACAGCAAATGGGTTCACTTCCTGTTCCTCAAAAGGATTGGAATCGTAACGGCCAGCCATGAATTCGAATCACAACACCAAAATTGGAGACCCAAATGAAATAATCGACGACAATGGGCCAAAAAGCACGATTTGAATTTGAATACTTAATAATGGTTTCTCGATTTTCAGATTCTATGGGGTGAAAAGGAAGAAAAGTGCTGCCGAGGCGTACGGTACGTCGTTTAGTATCGCGCTGTGGTCCTCTGTTTTGTTTGTTTCGCATGAAAAACACTTAACCATACCGGGAAAGTTTATGTAGTTTCTGATTTTGTCCTCCATGCAAAAAAATGACGTCATATGTGCTTATTTTCTTTTCATAAATACTGTCCTTTCGAAAAAAGATATACTCCAACTGATAAGAATATCCAGAGATTTTGGGTGATATTTGTTGCCAGCTAATATAGGAAAGGATCATTTGTATTAAGAATTTAGATCATAAGAAAATGATGTTGTACATTCTATATTTCATGTGAATAGTTGAACAATAGACATGTAGTTTCAATCGTGTACTGAGAAAAGTATTTAAATTATTTTTAAGAAGATAATTTGTTTTAAATCTGTTCTAATATAGTTGCAGGGAAAGGGTTAGTGAGAATTAAATTCTCAACTTTATGGTTGAAAAAGTTTTAAGGACAAGCTCAATCACTAAATTTTATCTCAACATCTGATATTTAAATATTTGACAATAACTGTTTTCTCTAGTAAAACTTTGTGTTGTAAGATTCGGAAAGTAAAATTAAACGCTTGATTATAATTTAATTTTGTAACTCACTAACATGGATAACATCTGCCCAAAAAAGGGAAACAACAAAAGGACACATTATTGCATCCATCCGCGAATGGTCCCGTAAAACCTATAATTAATTTCATGATTTAATCCCCAAATCAAACAGTACAACTTTTATTTTTTATGTGATTAGTTATACTTATCGCTGGGCAATTGGACGGGATTATTGCCAAGACTCCTCTATTCCACTACTAATTGACAAACCCATATAAAGAATTCTTATATACCATATGAATAAGTCTTTTAACACATCAAACTATATATCATGCTTACGTAGCATATTATTATAAGACAAAATATAAAAATAAATCTCTTAAATTTTGATACGTGTTTAAATTAATAAATGTAACATAGACATAATATATAACTTTATGTACAACAGTAAAATATTAGTGGCATTGCCGATATCATATACGCAAGGCTACAATCACACTCGCACACAACTATGGGTGTGCAATTGTATGCGTTGAGTTTTTAAGAGATTATATACAATCATTTTACCCTTTTTACATCCAAATCCCTAGAACCCCAGGAGGCTACACTAATTCGCAAACCAAACATGCCTTGGAGCAAAAAATACTTCCAAGTGGATAATGGGTGAAAGGACACCACCAAAAAAAAAAGTAATCAACCAGTGAGAAGTTCACAACGAACCTTTTTCCTGAAGCTATTTATAGGTTAAGATGAATGTCTGTCCCCCAACCAAAAAAAAAAATAGTAATTAACCTTTAGGTAAATGCCATAAACATGAGGCCTGAGAATAGCACAACAGAAAGACATATACAGTACAAGGACCATGACTCTCCATTGCTGCTTTTGAGATGAGATTCCAATTTTCCACAGGGTAATAAAAACAGTAGGAACACCATAATGAAATAAAAATAAATAAATCATCAATCATCAGGGAAAGTCATTCACAAAAAATGATTACTGAGTGTGACTGGGTTAGCACATTTTATGGATAACCACCCTTCCGTAGTTCGAATCAAGTTAAAATGATTGAAACAATTGACCAGAAGAATAATGACGACCGATGACATCTAAAAAGTTCTGCAGCTGGTTTCAGTCATATTTCCACCGGACATCCTTCTGGTTGTATAAATTACGGAGTGTGTTAGCAGGGGGGGAGGGGAGGGGGGGTAACTCTGCAGCTTGACTACAGATGTCTGTTGCTCGGTAAATATCTGGCAAATCAAACCTCTGCAACTTCACTATCGATTCAGTTTCCATTACCAGTATGCACTGCCTAAACCAGGTCAATCCCCATCAACCCTAGGCGGAGACTCCCTCCGTATCATTTGTACGAGGTCCTGAACAACTTCAGACATTGGAGGCCTAAACTCAGGCTCCGGCTGCAAAGGAAGCAATATGTTAAGTGAATATAAAGTGAAGAGAAACACAGAAGGAAAATAACAGACACTAAAAAGGCGATACATAAGTCAACAACATTCACCATCAGCCAGTGGAACGTGTTTTATGCGCTGCATGAAATCCGGGAAGATATTTTTCTATGATTAGATGCACATGTTCAACGCGATAATCACCATACAACAATTTTTCCGGCACTTCCACCATCGCATCGTATGGGATGTGAATTTGATAATTCATCAAGTGTAATACAAGTGCAATCATACTAGCAGTGTGCAAAGGAGTATACATAAGTTCTTTAGTGTTTTACGTTCTCGTCCCTACAGTATGTATGTATACAGGAAAATATTTTGCCAGCTCATTAACACTGCTATTTATTTTCTCCTGTAAGAAAAATAACACACATGGTTGTATCATGCAAAACCTTATTAGTTGCACAGGAAAATCAACATGTTCGTAGACTGGTATTTTGTCCCAGAAAATTAGATAGGGTAGACTGGAGGTTAGGTCGACATCTGTCAATTCAAGTGGAAGCCTCAGCGGTTCGCAGGTTCCGAAGTGTTGTCAATGAAAACTAGAAACTTCAGAGAATGCAAGAAAGCATTGGCATGAATGGATCCCTAGCTTATAACAAGTGAATCATTCCCTCTCACCAGAAACATAAAACAGCCAACCTTAAAGCTGAATCCCGTCGTGCTGATTAATAGAAGAATATTAAGTTTATAAGGAATATGAGACATAAGAAAAGTACATGTATTAACCTCATTTGTTTGAAACACTCACCTGAACACATCGGGAAATAATGTCTGCAAAGTGTGATAATGATTTAGCAGGATATTCTCCATTCAGAGATGGATCAACCATCCTCGACAAAGCATCAATGTCATGAAGCTGAGGGATTGCCCATCTCACCAGAAATTGCTCACCTCGATTCCGTGTCCTAACCATTGTTTTGAGAGAGAATATAGTTAGTTCCAAGAATAAGCATAATAACATTGCCCAATACGGTTCGCTTTGCTGTTATGTACCTGTCATGCGACTTTCTGCCCGTTAAGAGTTCTAACATCACCACTCCAAAGCTATAAACATCACTTTTGGAGGTGTAGATTCCTGACTCAAATTCTGGAGCTCCATAACCATAAGCTGTTAAGAGGTTTCCTGACAACTGAGTATACAAAACCTCATCAGAATGAAGTGAGGCTCTATTTGTTGCAATGGAAATGAAAAGGCAAGTTCACAAGGTCTCCATGTGACGATACTATTGGTTAGTCAATTACTAATATTCGAACAGAAGGCAGGAAGTTCGGAAATAAAACATAGCTACTTCGAATCCTTGTTAAGAAATGTTTTAATCAACACAAGCTACTCTTCATGCACGATCAGCAAAACAGTAAAGGAAACACTCAGTTTATTTTGGGAATCTACTAGCCCCCTTTATCAAAAGGAGGATATGCAAAATATAAAGCAATTGACATTTAGAATTATACTTGAGCTCCAGCAGGCCGCTGCTTTATGTAACAATGGCAATACTAGGGTTTAGTTGCAAATATTCATATCAAGTACCAGAACTCATTGATTGCAACACAAGACCTTTTGATGACATACATTTACATCTGTATTGAATTGTCAACAACCATCGTGGGCCTGCAATCCTTCTAGCAATGGTCAACCCATTTTCACCCCACCATTGAAAATCAAGCACAAAGGTAAATATCATGCGCAGGTGACGTCTATTAGGTAAAAAAACACATCAGTGCTAAAGTGATGAGCACAATGCACAGCAAACCAGATGGCTTCAGAACCCAAAACCCATCGAGTGATAAAGATCCAAAACTATTTTTGGTGGAAAAGACAATTTATTCAATGTGATATAGGGGAAGAAAAGAAGTTAGGAAGCTGGCTTCATGTTTCTTTTACTTAGTTATAAGGTAAACTCTTTGGGGTAGCAACTTATTAAAAAAATCTTTAGAGTTAAATGTGTGCAAGAAAGTTGTCACCAGTGATCAGACATGGGGCTGCATCCTGCAATGTATTGCTTGACCTTTTCACTGCAAAATGGCCACGTTTTTCCTTTTTCTCCAAGGGCTTCACCATGAGTTACTTATGTGATCTGTATGTAATGTTCTCTATTGACAAATAAAAAATCAGATTCAAGTACTTCTATTCTTCATATTTCTCTAACACAATAGGCTTGGTTTTGACCCCAGAGCTCAAAGATTTGAGCCTTGATCAAAATTACAGAACTCAGTCTTGACATCTAATTTTGGCATATCTTATGTATGTGTAACTCTCCTGAACAATATAAATAAAGTTGTGTAAGGTTTCAGTAATAAACCTAACACACTTCTATCTCGTTCTTCTTTTCTCCCATTAACATGGTATCAGAGCTCGATTGGATTCCTCCCTAACCCTAAACTATTCCCTTAACTCTAATCCTAATTTACAGCCATCAACCCTAATCCTCATCTTATAACCTTAACCCTAACCCTAATCTACAACCATCAACCCTAATCTACAGCCAGCCGCAGCCAGCCACCATCTCCGCCAGCCTCTCTCTCTCTCTCTCTCTCTCTCTCTCTCTCTCTCCCCCCTACTGCTGCTGCTTTCTCTCTCTCTCACCTGCTGCTGCTCTCTCTCGCCTGCTTCTGCTCTCTCTCTCGCCTGCTACTGCTGCTGCTCTCTCTCTCTCCTACTGCTGCTGTTCTCCCTCTGTCTTACCTGCTGCTGTTCTCTCTCTGTCTTGCCTGCTGCCTCCCTCTTTGAAGGTGGCATCCAGTATTCCTTCCATGTTTTGAAGGGGTTCTTTGCTTATGCCGTCTACATCTATTGGTATGTTGCTGTCCTGCGTTGTTTCTAGTTCTGTTGGCTGCGTTGTTGGTTCTGTTGGCTGCGTTGTCTCTATTTTTGGTTCAGCAATGTGGCTATTCTTATGAGCAATGAGTGGTCCTTTCTTATGTGGCCTTCGGTTTTTTCTTTACATTGGTGATCATCTCTCTCTCACCTTGCATTGACTTGTTTGCTCCTGTGGATATGTCGGAGGAAAAATCCGGTTCTGACTCGGGCCCTATCTCTACGGTTGTTGGTCCTACCTCTATTTCTAGTTCTTTGCCTATTGGCTCTCAGTCTCGTGGGAGGCGCTATATTACCTCCACACCTTTATATGGAGGGAACTATGTCCTTTGAGTTAAAGCTGTGCAGGTATATTATATCGGTGAATCCGAGGACTCCTATTTGACTGATGAGCCCCCTCCTGCTAATGCACTCACATATCAGGCCTGGAAAGCGGTTGATGCTCGTATTCGTTCCGAGCTATGGAATAGTATGACAGAACAGGTCTCTAGCACGCTGATGTTTTGTGATACGGCCAAAGAGGTATGGGCGCAAGCAAAAGAATTGTACTCTGATGTAGGCAATCTTTGTCGCACTTATCATCTTCATCAGTCTTTCTTTACTATATCTCAAGACGATGATTCTTTTGAGGAGTATTATGCTAAGTTCTGGCACATTTGTCATGAATTAGATATATGTGAGCCACTTTCTGCTAACATTCAGGTTATACGGCGCCAGCATGAACGTATGTGGGTTACTCGTTTTCTATCTGGCGTATCACCAACCTTTGGTCCGGTGGGTAATAAAATTTTGGGGACTAGTGACTTACTTCCTCTCAGCGAGGTATTTAGTCATCTCCGGCCGTCATCATCTCTTTCTGCCTCGACTTTTGCCCGCTCTGCTTTGACTTCCGCTGCTTCTGAGAGTTCTACGTTCTCTGTCGGCCGAGGCCGTGGTCGCGGCAGTCGTGCTCGAGATTATAGGGCGAGTGGACGTGGCTTTGGTGGCCAAACCGATACCCTTGGTGGTCGTGGTCATGGGGCAGGGCTGCGGCCACACGACAGGGGGCAATCGTGGTCGTGGACATGGCCCTCGCTTATGTACTTATTGTGGGGGCACCAATCATTGGGTGGATACATGTTATGAGTTGCATGGTTTCCCTCAGGCTCATCAAGTCGCTATCTCTAAGGATACTGGACAGCGTACTCAACCTTCTGCCGATAGTGTGGTTCTTTTAGCTAAGGAGTACCAGCGCTTATTGTCATTTCAGGATGCGACAGGCTCTTCTACTGCTACGCTCGCTTAGACCGGGCCATCTGTTGCTTGTGTTGCTTCCTCCTCTTTGTCTCCTTGGGTCATTGACTAAGGTGCTACAGAACATATGACGAGTACACCTGCTTCCTTTGATCGACCGTCTATTGGTAGGCTTATCTCATGTTACCTTGGCTGATGGTTCTACCATTGCTGTTACTGGTGTTGGTTTAGTTCTTGTCACTTCGTCTCTTACGTTGACATCAGTATTATATGTTTCTCGTTTCCCGTTTAATCTCACGTCTGTCAGCCGACTTACAAAATCTTTAAATTGTTCCGTCACATTTCTTCCTCCTGACTGTGTTTTTCAGGATCTCAAGATAGAGAAGAAGATTGATGGAGGCATTGAGTGAGATGGACTATATTACCTGACTATATCCCAGCCTACATACCTTTAGATATCAGAGTCCCCATATCAACAACACTGTTGTCCTGGTCACCACTCACTTCAAAGTTTGAAGCATCTTGTGCCCTCTTGTTGTTTCTTAATAAGTTGCTCTGTGAAGTCTGTGAGTTTAGTAAACACCGTCGCGTCACCTATTTACCTAGGATTGAGTGTCGTGCATCAAGTCCTTTTCAATTAGTTTATTCAGACATTTGGGACCCTATTCACGTGCCTAGTATTTTTGGCTTTTAGTACTATACTATTTTTGTGGATGATTTTTCTCATATCACATATCTTTATTTAATGAAAGAGAGGTCTGAGTTGAAGTATATCTTTAAAACCCTTTTCATGGAGGTCCAAAAATCAGTTTGATATCTGTATTAAGATATTTCATTCTGACAATGCTCGCGAATATTTTCACAGTACACTTTCTCAACTTTTTGTTGATCATGGGATTCTTCACCAATCGTCATGCCCTCGGATTCCACAACAAAATGGAATTGCTGAGCGCAAGATTTGCCACTTGTCTGAGGTTATGCATGCCTTATTGTTTCAAATGTAGGTCCCTAAATCATATTGGAGTGACGTTGTTCTCGCTGCGTGTTATCTCATTAACCATATGCTCTCTGCGGTTTTGGGTGGCCAGGTTCCCCATACGATTTTGTTTCCTGGTTGGTCTCTCCACTCCTTACCACCTCGGGTTTTTGAGTGCATCTGTTATGTTCATGTTCTTGATCCTAATAAGAGTAAACTTGATCCCCGGGCTTTTCGGTGCATCTTTCTGGACTACTCACACCTAAAAAGATATCGATGTTACTGTTTTGCTTTACGTCGTCACTTTGTCTGTGCTGATATCACATTCAATGAGTCCTTACCCTATTACTCGGCCCTTATTTCGAGTCACGACCTTCTTCCCGTTGAGTCTGTGTTACCTATGGTTGTTCCTACTGCTACTGCTCCCCAACCCTCTATGGTTGTTCCTCTTCCCACTGCTCCACAAAAACCTTTGCAAGTGTATGTTCGCCGTTCCCACGCACCGGCACCGTCTCCGCCTCTAGCACCATACAATCCTCCAACATCATCCCCGCCCATCGACCAACCGCAATCTGCCGAACTCTCTTTGCTCCCACCTTCGTCTTCCCCCCCCCCCCCCCCACCCCACCACACGGCCAGATCCGCCTGTTCATCGATATCCGACTCATGAGCATCGTCAACCACTGGTAAAATATCGTAGTTCTCATCTCTCGTGCACTTCTCATTCCCTTTCTTAGTTTACCTCTTATGCTCACCTCTCTCCGTACCTACGTGCTTTCACTACTACCGTTTCCTCCATTTTCATTCCTAACACTGTACAGAAGGCTTTATCCCAGTCTGAGTGGCGCACAGCTATGGAGGATGAAATGTCTGCTCTTCATAATAATGGCACCTGGGAGTTGGTTCCTCTTCTTGTTGGCAAAACTTCTACTAGCTGTCGTTGGGTCTATACTGTCAAGTATCTTCCTAATGGCACTATTAAGCGTCACAAAGCTCGCCTGGTTGCCAAAGGCTCCTCTCAGGCTTATGGTGTTGATTATTCCGACACGTTCTCTTCTATTGTCAAGCTTGGCTCCATGCGGCTTCTTATTTCTCTTGCCACCAACCTTGGTTGGTCGTTGTTTCAGCTCAATGTCAAAAATGTTTTCCTTCGTGGCGATCTCCGGGAGGAAGTCTACATGGAGCAACCACCTGAGTTTGTATGTTGTCTTCGCAAAACTCTTTATGGACTTAAGCAATCTCCTAAAGCGTGGTTTGGCAAGTTTAGTGAAGCTGTTTTGAGATTTGGCATGCATCGCAATCAGTCAGACCACTTTGTATTCTCTCTTATGTCGACTCGAGGGAAAGTATTGCTCATTGTCTATTTAGATGACATTATTATCACTGGAGATAATCAAAAAGGGATTGATGAGCTGAAACAGTTCTTATGTAGCCAGTTTCACACTAAAGACTTGGGTAAGCTACGATATTTCTTGGGTATTGAGGTAGCAAGATCCAAAGATGGAATCAGTTTGTCTCAGAGGAAATACGTGTTGGATATTTTAGAAGAGAAAAGCTTGTTGGGAGCCAAACCTGTGGAGATTCCAATGGACCCTTATGTCAAACTCTGCATTGATCAGGAGGAGGTATTTCCTCGTCCAGACCAGTATCGTCGTTTGGTTGGTAAGCTGAATTATCTTACCAATACACGTCCTGATATCTCATTTGCTATTAGTATGGTGAGTCAGTTTATGCTTGCTCCTCGTCTTCCACATTGGGAAGCTCATTCGCATTGTGAAATATCTTGAGGCTCACCCTGGACGTGGCTTATTTTACCGTTCTAATGGTCATTTGCATGTTGAGACATTTACTAATGCAGATTGGGTAGGGTCACCGTCTGATAGACGTCCGAAAACTGGTTACTGTACTTTTTTTGGTAGCAACTTAGTTACCTTGAAGAGTAAGAAGCAGACTGTTGTTGCAAGGTCTAGTGCAGAAGCAGAGTATCGTGCTATGACTCATACTACGTGTGAGGTTATTTGGCTAAAAAAATTTCTTGAGGAACTGGGATTTCAGGTGCAGTTACCCATTCCTATGTGTTGTGACAATTAAGTGGCAATACATATAGCCTCGAGCCCTGTGTTTCATGAGAGAACCAAACATATCGAGCTAGATTGTTACATGGTTCGAGAGAAGATTGAAGATTGACAGTGGTGTGTTCACAGGAGCTCAGATAGCAAATATTTTTACCAAATCAATATTTAAACCTCGTTTAGAATTCTAAAGTAATAAGTTGAGATTTTGTGATATCTATTCTCCAACTTGAGAGGGAGTGTTAGAAGTGTTTGTCCCACATTGTTTATCTTATGTACGTGTAACTCTCCTGAACAATATAAATAAAGTTGTGTGTAAGGGTTCAGTAATAAACCTAACACGCTTCTATCTCGTTCTTCTTTTCTCCCGTTAACAGCCATGATCCAATTTATTCTCTTCCACCTTTGAATCTTTCATTTTAGCTGTTGCAACATCCAACGCAACATCACCACCATTTCTCATTCAGTCGACGTCAAAACTATCCTCAGTTCAAAGATTCCCAATACCCTGAGAAATTTCATCAATTGGGTTTGAACATTATCTTACTTGATTAGCCACTATTATGATAAGTAGAAAGTTGAAGTACATCTTTCAATATATTTTAAGTGTCTGCAAAAACTTCAGTCAAATTGGAGTCCGAATAGCAGATAGAGAGGAAAAAAACTCAACAACAAAATCAATCATGCTATATAAGTACGTCCACAATGGGTTTTTCAAATGAGATCTTGAAAAGCCAACTTTACGATTCCAACGGGCAAGTCCTAAATTGCTATTCGTGTAAGGCTTTTCTCTCAAACTAACAGAATGAAACAACACAATTGTGTAATTTACCAATGCACTCAAAGCTTAAGAAGATATCCCCCAAGAGGAATGCTCACACTTCAAGAAGAGAAGAATAAGAGATCACTACAAAGTCATTGCCACTCACCGAAGCTAAAACCTAGAACCGTCGACTAGCCCGTCATACTACCATGTTAAAGGAAAAAACAACTACCATGCCAAAGGAAAGAAGCACATACATAAGCAAAGAGTAAGAATCACATGCCAAGGACCATCCTACAAGAGTACCTCTATGGTCTAAGCTACAAGATCACTTTAAAGCTATCCATCGCTAAAACACTCACGAACAAACATGATGCAGGCAGGAAAATCTATGTTTCTAGTTTGTTCCTTTCTTTTTTCTTCTTATACATCCTCCAGTATACATTCAAAATTTCCAATTCCTAGCATTTTTTTTTTTGTGGAACAACCACCTTTTCCTAGACTTGGATCTCTTGAAATCCTAGGAGCCAAATTCTACAATAACAGTACCCTTAACGTTCTTTTTTTTTTTAAGGTGGAAAGGATAAAATACTAATCAGGTTGAAGCTGGCAATGTCATGACTTACCTGGCTCACGGAGCCTGATGATATTAAAGAAGCTAAACCACAATCAGAGACATGTACAGCAAGCTCGTCATCGAGCAGAACATTAGCAGATTTGAAGTTCCTGTGGATAATAGGCGGCTCACATTCCTCATGTAGATACCTTCATTCCATAAAACAATGAGAAAAACGTCAATAACCATATGAAACACTCTTGTACAACATCATTTTTGTTATTTACTCCTTTTTTTATTAGTGGCAGCCACTGTATTCTCCCAATTATCACGGCATAATGTTATAGAGCAGCAGCTGACGATTGGGCCAAAGAGTCAAATACATGTGGTTCAAGGGACTACTCAATGTTTCTTAATGCTTTCCCAAATCTCTCTCTATTTTCTAAGTCCTTGTCCTTCAATCCCTAAAATTAGATTTCACACTTCAACTTACTCCTTTTAGCAGGTATTCCTGCAAAGGTAAGAAACTAAGAATATGTCAACATCCTTCCTCCACCCCTCATTGGCCCCTTCTATTACTGGTGAATGAACCGTTTTGAGGTCAGACGCTTGCTTTGTTACTTCCAATCTACAATTTAGACTTGGAAAAACAGTTGGTATGAACTATTAATAAGCTCACCTTAGATATTAGTTGTCCACAAACCCATTCAATTTCAGCGACCTTTTCTTTTCATTTATGTTGTGTCTTTAGAAATTAGCATGACTTACTCTAAGGCTCTTGCAGCTCCAAGGGCCATCCGGATGCGAGTATTCCATGTAAGTTGGTTCTTGAATTCATCATCTGAATGCAAAGCATCCTGCAGTGTCCCGTTACTGCAATATTCATAGATCAAAAGTCTTTGACCATGCTCCGCACAATAACCCATAAGCTCCACAACATTAGCATGACGAATTTTATCTATATTGTTCACCAGGTCAAGAAACTCAGCATCTTTCTGCTGACTGGAAGCCCTCTTGTCCAGTTTCTTAACAGCGAGTAACTACAACAACATTCACAAAAACCAGGGTCAAATCGAATGCCATGAGATGCAGATTGTTTCATGAGATAGACTAAGACCAATGAGAGCAAAAGAGAAAGACGTCTGCATTTGGGGATTTCCAGGATTAACAACATTACAAAAATGTCACATATATCCCAATATTAGCTCTAACAATAACTAAATGAGCAAATCATAAAACAGAGAATGTTAACTATTCAACATATCAAGAAAGAAAAAGTTGATTGACCAAGGTTGCTTAATTTACAAAGGTAGAGCCTTAGACGATAAAGTCAGATGGGAGGAGAGGAAGTAGCTTTTTGTGAATCCTTGTGAATCCAAAAATTGCAGTTTGCATACTATTTAATTTCAGTTGTTAGCTTGAGGCGCACTTGCCACTCAGTTATTCTTGTAATATAGAACACAACTCAAAGATTAGCTTAGAGGAAGCAACTACTGTGAGCGAAGGGAGAGAAGGGGGGAAAAAAGGACTACAGAAATTTCAAAAACAAAAACCTAGCATCATGATGTATGTCACCGAAAACTGACATGGCAACAAAAAGTAGAAAATGCAAGGATATAAGTCCGGAATCAGACCTTTCCGTCAGGGAGCACTGCCCTATATACACTTCCTAACATGCCTGCTCCAATAAGATTTTCTTGAGAAAAGCTGTTTGTGTACTGCTGAAGAGATGCAATGGTGTAAAACTTGACAGAAATTTGAGGACTTGGAGACTTGGTGGAAGGCCTCTCTGTAGCTGCTGTAGAAGGTGCAATCGGATTTACAATGACCTTCTCAAATTCAGGCGGCGGCAGCGGCGGCGGCGGTGGTGGTGGAGGAGGAGGAGGATGTGGCAGCAGTGGTGGCGACGTTGGTGGAGGTGGCGGACGCAAGGAATCAATGTCAAACCTGCTCATGTCTATCTCATGATTGTCACGTTTTGGTATTTTGCTTATTCTTTGCACATTTAGCTCCGACTCATTTCGTGGCTTTGGAATCAAGGCTATCCTTTGCCCTGTTTGATGCTCTAAATTTGGCCTAGCAACTTCTTTTTTGGGAACTGTTCCACGATTTGAAGAGACATTCATCATTCAAAATCCAGAGACCTATACTCGTAAAAAAAAATGAAGAACAGAGTGACGATACTAGCCTTTCTCAATTTCATTGTTTAGTGGCACCAGTGATCCACCACCTACAGGATTATCTCTGCTGCCCACATAAGGAGCTACTTCATGCCGCTTGGAAATTCTATCAGTGTCTCGTCTTCCTCTTAGACAACTTGGCATCAAAAGCAAAAGTGCTAATGCCAAAACTATAAATGAAAACACTGAAGCAATTGAGATCCAAACTACCCTCCTAGTATTCAAGTACTTTTTGGAATGTTTAGAATTTGATGCTTCTGATGCAGATGGCCCATCAGCCTTTCTCCCATGGGTTTGTCCCGAAGACTGTGACCCAGAAGATGGTGCCCCAGCGACTGGTGGTGCTGGAGGTGGTGTTGCCGGGGATGTGGGTGAAGGTAACGGAGCAATAGAAGTGTTGAATGGGTTTCCATCACTTCTGCATGAAGAAAATCAAAATTAAGTATAATATAACAAAAGATTTTCAAAATGTTTACGGGCATAGATGACAATACATGATTTATTTTAATACCAGTACACAAAATCTTCATATTATAGAAGCTTCAACGGAAAGTAACTGTTTTTCAACACCCTCGTCACTTAGTGCTTCAGAATCAAATATAGGATATGTCACAAATGATAAATGACAAAAACCAGAACTCCGTGCAAATTGCCACGGCACTAGATGTGAATCTATACTCTCCGCAAATGTATACTTGCATGTGTCGCGATTGCAATATTGCAAGATTACTTCCACACAAAAAAATGAGTGTCTTTGACAAATAGTTACTGGTTTACTTGAGGAAACAGAGTTATAAATTAATCTCATGCAAATAGTGGGTCTTCAAGGAAACTTTTACAGCTCCAGAGCTTACACCTACCCTAGCTTACCATTAGAAAGTGAAACAGCTCTGATGTTTTCCAAATTTCCTGAAGACTCAATATTTATGCTTCGGCAGGGTATTTAACTTTCGTATATTTCGTCCACACTTTGCAACACAACTTCCATATTGTCCAGTGCAGTAGGCCAGAATACGCAACCGTGGGCGGCCCATGATCATCCTCGGCCAATCTGTTATGGGCCGAAATTGGGCTAGGCCCAAAGAACTATATAAACTTGCTCTCAGTGTACAGACTAAGGTGTCCTATGTGAACCTCCGCACTGTCTTTCGGCTAAGCAGCAGTACGAAGGTCTTGACTTCCGGCCATGCTACCGAAGGCTCCAAGCTCGGCGATGCCACATGGAGACATACTCCCCACGTTTCAAATAAACGTAGGGAAGGTAGTGCAGACATGCCCGCCCGATCCACACGGTTGTGGGACACGTGGCAGTACCACCGTGGTTCACGGACCACAACGCTCCATTCTCGACCGGAGCCTCAGGCATGCACTTAGGATCCTACTCTATAAATACTTACTTCAGGTACACGTACGCTCTCACTAACTCTTGCGCTTTCAAACTGCTTTTGCTCTTACTAAATACTAACTTCATCGTCGGAGTGCCCTACCCCAGTCGGCACTAATTTAGTATTGAGTGTTTCGCAGATATAGCTAAAGGGTTCACGAGGTGCTCTCGAAAAGTCTAAATTGGATTCCAGACTCCACATCCAAAAATGACACCTAGTTTCCAGGAAAGTTGGTTGGAAGAAGAAAATCACTTTCAGTCAACTGTTTCAAAAGGTAGTCAAATCTTTTAAGGACGCACTCCAAACAGTCTCTTAAATGTTTTGAAGTTTCTTGGAAACCTGTAAAAAACTTCCCAAAACACTTTGGAGTCTGTCATGGATTTGGACTACGAAGCAAGGCAGAAGATTGGCAAGCCCCCGATATCACTATATATAAGCAGCATTATGTGAGCAAATAATATGTTTTTGTCAGTTGGATCAACGCTGACCATTTAGCAAGTATCCTATTTTATTTTCCATGCAATTGTCAGCACTGGCACAGTTTGGACACCAATGAGCAGAAACAGCAAACTCTAAACCATGCATTAGCTTATCGGTTATGCCTAAATTCACCTGTCACGCTGAATTCCCCTTAAAACAAAATTTACATTCCGTCTACAACAGAATCAGGATAACTACAGAGATGTGCATTCCTGCATCAAAAGTTCAAAGTATAATCAATGTTTTCTGGTCCTACTGGAGAACTTTGACATAGTCAGCTTTCCACGAGGAGGGGCAGTCCAAATGCCACAATAACGATTCAAGTTATAATGTGTACATATAACATTCATATATTATTTGAGTGAAAAACATGGGTAGCTGATAGGTTGAAACTACCCATTAGAAAGTGGTTATCATGAGAGTTCCTTGATATTGAAAAAAAAGTTACCATAGGTTATCTGACAACGGAATAAGGGTCCTAGCCTCTCCGTTTAAAGGATCAATTACAGTCGTTCGGGTCAATCATACTAAGCTTGAAACCCTCTTCCTCCACATTTCCACAGTTTTCTCATGAGAGCACTTAGAAACATATGCTTAACAGTTTAATCTTCAACTGCATGCTTAACAACATTGCAAGCTGAGATAATATATGATCCGTCAATTCAGTGACTCACTTTCACCCTGCTTATTGGGAAACTATCAGACATTACTCCACCATTCAATTACTCAGAAAATTGGGAACATTCAATTCGTAACTAAAGATGCAGTTAAGCAGTGTTCTCAACGACGCATAGCATGATTCCAAAGTCCTTTTGGATTTCCAGAAATATGCATCTGGTTTCTTGTTTTCTACTGAGCTTGGTGCTAGCCAAAAGTAAATTTACTATATCAGCATATATAAGGAAGTTTTCAAGTAGTTACTTATATTAATCAAGCGACCATAAACTACCAAATACCTTCTACTGCTAAACCTCACAGATTAGAATATTCATAAATGTCAAATTTTGCCCCAGACCATATAAAGTATGCATGGCTTTGCAACAAATAACTAAGGAAACAAAATATACAAATTTTGGCTCTCACTTGAAATTTGGAATGCTTAGCAACTTCTCCGGTATAGGTCCATTGAACATGTTATTCTCAATGTTCCTGTTAAAAAGAAAGGTTAAAAGAAATCAAAAGTCAGGATCCTATGAGATGGCCACATCACACCAAGTCACATAATCAACATCTCCAGACCATTATTTAGTTATTCCCATAGAACATTAAGCCATTCTACAATAATTAAACAGATCTAAGGTTTAAAGGTGACATGGTTGAGAGAGGTACAAATCTCGGAGAGGAAGATCTTGCAAAACATCAAGAGTCCCAGAAAGCTGATTATTCTGCAAACGACTGTCAGTCAAGATATTAGATACATTCATGCAGATGAAGAAAGGTGTAAAAGAAGTGTCTCAATGAGATAAATTACTCACAGAGTGGTCAGAGATGACAAACCATCAAACGAGGTTGGGAGTCTCCCACTAAACTTATTGCTCGACAAATCTCTGCACAAAGATAATCGGTTCAATGTATCAGTAACTTAAACCAAGTCAACATGGCCATTAGAAGATTTCCAAAGAGACAAGTGCATACAAATTGATCAACCCAATAAGCCCTTGAAAGGCATCAGGTATTTCTCCAGATAATTGGTTGGCATTAAGAGACCTGAAAAACATAAAGCATCAGTTCTCAGGAAAATCGAGCTTTTTGGAAAGGGAACAACTTCCAGAACACAATCCAACAAGGAGGTAAACATACATAGCTGATAGTTGGGTTAGAGTGGATAAAGAACTTGGGATGCTTCCAGTAAACTGATTATCTGAAAGAAAACTGCCAGACGTAAAGACTATCATATGGTTTGAATTGTTGACATGCAGAAAGGAAATACAAGCTCATCTATACCACCATGAACTAAATGAACTAATATAAATTTTGTATTGTGGCATCACATACAAGTTCTGCAAGGTCACGGGAAGACTGGAAGGAATGCTACCCCCAATATGGTTGTTGCTCAGATCTCTGCCGCAAAACAAGGACACAATATGATCAGATGATTCTACCTATTGAATGAGGGATTGCATAAAAGTCAGCAGATAGTCCTCCCAAAATCCAAATATATAGTGGACGAAGAGGATTATAAGAAACAAGGATCTATAAACCTCAAACCCACTGACAAGATATTATCACCTTGTCACGCAGCTTGTTACTGAACCAAAGAAACATGTTTTATATTCAGACATAAAATCATTTGAGAATTATATAGCCTTGACAATGCCATTATCGCAAAAACACAAAAAATGCACTCAAAGAGAGATGCACTTACATTGTTTTGATAGAAGAAAATGAACCTAAGTTGTCACCCAGGTCTCCTCGCAAATTAGCTACATTAAGAGTTCTGACAACCAAAAAAGCAGTAGAAGATAGAACGCTGGCACTCATAATTATTTTGCATTCAATAAATAACAAGAGAAAGGTATACATACATAGCATTTATGTTTGTGTTGTTACATACAACTCCTTGCCAAGCATCAGCACATGGATCTCCACCAGTGGAAACCCATCCGGGAATGGGAGGACTTCCAAGTGCAACATACAAGTTATTAATTGCAGTAACTGTCCAAGATAAAAGGATCCAGCTATAAGGAATTGATTATAAAATTTTACAATAGGAACAGCCGCAGCAGGAAAAGATAAACATAAATCATAATGGCGAAAGAAAGCGAGCATCTGGGAAATAAATTTTCTGCTAAAAGTTTCTAGAAATGTAGCTACATTTTATGTGGACGTAGCAATCAAACGAAGTTAGTTCAACACTTGTCGACATTGCCAAGTAAACAGGGAAAAGAAGGAGAAATACTCCAGGTAAGCTAGAAATTTCACTACTTACACGCAAAAACGAAAAAGAGGCCAATAGTAAGATTTAGAGCTCTAGCTAATGAGACATAAAATTAAATACCAAAATTCACACAAACAACAAAAACGCTTCAAAAAAAAAAAAAAATCTTGGCCAGCAAAGCGAATGTCTGCAGATAGTAGATGGTAGAAAGTATCCAGATCAGAGGTTGAGAAAAAGGTAGGTAAATAATAAATCTCAAATCTTCCAGTAATTTATTTTACGGAATCCGATGACACAAAACCTGAACAAAAAAATAATTCGACTCGAGTAAGTAAACACAGCTGTTTAGATTAGTTAAGGTGAACTTTCAGTCTGAAGGAACTATAACAATAGGATCTCCAAACAGCGGAGAAAATCGGAGGACAGCGCGTCCACTCTTACCATCAGCGGAATTAGTAACTCCAAGCGAAATTCGTGCACCCGAGATCAAAACAAACCACAGAACGGTCTGTACGTAGATCTCCAAACTCAAGCAATTTATACCAGATCTCCAGCGCTCCATTGTCCAAAACTCAACTTCTCTCCTTAATTCACTATCTCATGACGAGCGTCGTCTCATCAGTTGCACAAAAAACATCCTTCAACCTGAAAATCAAAGAAAAAACAAACCATGTAATTGATCCAATTAGTGCTCAGTAATTCACAGCTCCAATTGCCTTCTTAAATCGAAATTAGTAAACAAGGAAATGAAACAAATCTGTGTAATCACTTGAATTCAGCCCAGCTAGATGAATATGTGATATTGTGAAGAAAAATGCATCTCGGAATAGAAATGAGCATAAAACAGAGCTTGGAAGGACCAAAAACGGACCAAATGTCAGGCAAATTTAACCAAACGACGACATTACACACAGATTATGCGCAAATTAAGCAAAGGTTGGCAGCGAAACAAAGTGAAAAGAGGTGGATGACGCAAATGAGAACAACACGAATTCAGTTGACAGAACTTAGATGCATATTACAGAGAGGCAAACCCTAACCTTGCCAAAGCGCTGGAAAGACGAGAGCGAGACGCAAAGAAATGGGAAAAGAAAGCGAGACGTAGAAAGTTGCAAAAGACTTCGCAAAAGAGTCTGAAACTCTCTATCTCTATATCTATCTCTCTCTGTCTCAAGCTTCTCAAACACGTACATACACACACACTCCTTCTCTCTCTCTCTCTCTCTCTCTCTAGATTCTCTGACTAGAAAAACAACGGTGCGTGGGAAGTCATACAGTAGATATCTGGTTTGCTGTGGCAGTAGTAGTAGTAGTCTGGTAAGAGTTAGGACGGTGGATTACGTCTTTTATCTCGTGTTTGTTAAGTGTTTAGTACTTAACTATGGTAATGTGGGAGGAAATCAGCGGTTAATCAGAGTGTTCATTTAATGCTTTCTGCTGTAGTTTTCAGTGTTTTACAGTCAGTCAAAATGAGTAAAATAATGCCCCCCGCCCGCCACTGTTTCCGCGCTATTTGCCGATCTGGTTTACGTTACGTGACCTCCTTGTCTTTGATTGAGACTTAAGTAGCTCAATTAGTCCACAGTTTTGAATCGTACTTTTTTATTTAAAAACAAATACATGTAAAAATAAAAATTCAAAAGAAAAGTATGTCAAATTAAGCATATGTAGCTAAAATGGTAATGTAGAATGGGTAAATTATTAGATAGATATTCTAGAAGCAATTTGTCTATGATGACACATAAATACAAAAACACGGCCACACGTATACTCATCAGACCTATAAGTAGACGGGAATCGTCGAACACTGTAAATGTATATATTATTGTGTGTATAATTATAATTTTTTTTGAAAGTACACATTATATTGCCACGAGATATTTATGATGAAAAATTTATCTAATTTTTTTTATTATTATGTTTTATCTGTTAATGTTTTCGTCATATATTTTTTTAAAATACTACTTAATGGTGCTGTGGCAATATTATTATATAGTGTAACAAGGTCGATAAGGATAACTTCAATCAACGTGTTTATTACTTTTTTTATATTTGGTGAAAAATAATATTGTCATATTTGGCAGGTTAAATTATAAATTAATTTGGTACCAGTTAATGTGTTTTTGTGTAGTTTGCAAAAGATATACTCTTGAATATTTTTATTCGAAAGCATACATGTGGGTTAAAAAGGTACTCACTCAATTTTGAAAAATGGGTCCCTACTTTTAAGTCCTGACTTCTTTTTTAAAATCAAATCCTGACTATATATTTGCTAGTTTTAATACTAATATTTTCTCTCTTATTTCCTCATTCACATTCATTACTTCTCTATTAACACCCCTCAATATATCTCGCCTACAAATTACTGGAATTTTTTTTTTGACGATTACAAATTATTGAATTTAAAAAATAAGATCCATATCTCCTATTTCTTTTTTGTACTCATGTTACTATTTATTAACTTCCTGAATGAAAGAAAAAAGAAAGGTGGGGTTCAAAATAACGAGGGTAGTAATCAGGGAATGGATATAATTTTAAATAAACTGATTGCACATAGAGATGGTAACGGGACGGATCAGTGATGGATTTGACCATCTTTGTCCTCAATTTCGAAATATATCTCCATTTCCATCCCGTTCTCCGTTCGAAGAATGAACCCCGCCCCGCCCAGTGCCACTTTTTTTAATTAAAAAAATTCAATTCATCAAGATAAAATGAAATTTTCAAAACTATATCCTAGACTAACAATTTGGTGAAAATACTATTACACAACCAATATTCCATCAAATACATACAGATTATCTGAAGTTGATGCAAATATTTACAAATACTAAATATTACTGAACAAACATATTACTAAATATTATCTGAAGTAGATTATCCATCAAACAAACCTTACTAAATATTTACAAGATTAATATGTAACATAAAGTCTAAATTATATCTAACACACAAAACATAGGGTTTAACTGTTGGAAAATATATGCTCGTTTCTTTGAGACTGGAAATAAAACAGAACAAAAGATTAATAATAAA
>JABCMJ010011256.1:0-18316 GCA_014822125.1 Arbutus unedo | reverse complement strand
TCAATTACATACTTTTTCTAACTTAAAATACTGCATAGTATTTTCAACTCTGGCAAGTGGGGGTGACAGTGCTTGAAAATTCAACCTGGAATTCATTTTGTTCTGGACCGAATAAAATTTTTTAAGACTTCAAAAAAGACACACATCCACTTGTTTTTTTCTTTTATAATTTATAGTATTCAAACCAACTTATTCGAACATTAACTAATTTTTGAAGAATAATTTTCCTGCCTATTAGCGGATGACCAATTAAAATCAAGACAAAATATTATACGAATTGATTCCATAAAAATTGACAGAACTTAAGAGGTTTCAAAATACACGCATCCACTTGTTATATAATTGTAGTGAGTTCTCTTTGATCAAAAGGCAAATCAATGCGAGAAATCTTTATCCCTATGTCTAGACTATTGGAGTATATCTTATCTGTCCCTCTCAATACCAACATGTGTGTATACAGATGTATGTATAGTGGTAAGACTAATTGGCAAAGAGGAATGCTACGGTTTCAGAAAACTTTCTCTTAAAATATTTCCGAACTTAAAATCAAGGATTGAGATTTAAAACCATTCAAACTTAAGTAAATCTAATTAATTCATTTTCAATTCTGAAAATTTTATGGAACCAAAAATTTTTCCAATTGGCAAAATAAACTGAATTCAAGTGTCTGCATTTTGGTGGGAAGGCAGACACAGAGGTACACATAGCAATGATTTTAGTTGAAGGGAGTAGCTCCGCATCTAAGTCTAATTTTGTTCTCTTTCGAATTTAGGTTTTCATTACATCTCTTTTCTTTCTATTCTATGATTATGTTTTTATAGTGGTGAAATGAAAAACTTTCTTCGTCGCAAAATGATGAGAATACACTATTTGAACTCTTGAATTACGCTTTTTCACTCGGGAGCTGAACCTCGTTAGATACCACCTTCACTTCCCCCATCAACCTTCTTTAATATTATCCTTCTATGGAAATGAGGCATGATACATGGTAGGTCTAAACGAGTAAGACAGACCATTAAAAGAAGTATATCATGTTTTTGATACACTCCACCAAACCAATAGCAGCCGCTTCTCCGATAGGTCTCTTTCGACAGTTCTGACATCATTTTTGTCCAAAATTATTAGATTGTTAGGTGATCATCGAGAATTCTCCTCCTTTATCCTCGACAGAGGAATAGAGTGCGAATCGAATGACTATTCCCTGTCCTAGCTTGGTCCTCATCATTAATAGATTTTAAGCTCAAGTTTCAAGTGAAAATTCAAGACAAACCATACTTGAAATGAAACACAAGACAAACGTACCATTTACTTGGCATGAACCGGCAGAGAACGCAGTTTCAGAAACTGGGCCAGCTGATCTGGCCCAGGATTTTGCGAGGGGCCTGCAAGCTTAACCCCTAAAGTTACAGGAGTTTTGCTTGTAAGAACTTCTATATCTCTATCTTTTTGCTACTAGTATAATGCATGTTTCAAGGTCTTGGCTTGTTCGATAGAAAGGCCTCATCGGGCAAGAACACGGGAGACCTGCGGCACATCAGGTCTGCACATCCAATTATAGGCTGTGCACAACAAGTTTTCCGGTTCTTTTGGACAACTTCTTCAAGCAGACCCCACACATACATACACGAGAGACACAGAGAGAGAGACAGAGAGAGAGAGAGAGTTATAAGATGTCATTTCAAGGCAGTTAGTGTACAAGACCAGAACAAAATAAAGCTAGAAAGAAAAGAAAAAAACCTAGAAAATTTATCCTCCACTTCAAGTTGGACTTATCCCCACTTGCATAATAAACAGATCTCGGAGACACAAGAAAACCCTAACCCTAATCTTCTTCGAAAAGGCATTGGTAGCTCACCCACTTGACCAGCACACAA
Organism: Arbutus unedo; assembly: GCA_014822125.1. Taxonomy (NCBI): domain Eukaryota; kingdom Viridiplantae; phylum Streptophyta; class Magnoliopsida; order Ericales; family Ericaceae; genus Arbutus; species Arbutus unedo. The sequence goes on along the minus strand of JABCMJ010011256.1, from coordinate 16,442 downwards.
GAAGTTAAAAGACAACTAAAAACCTGTACATTAGCGAAATTAAACCCCACAAAGGCCCCCCTTCAGCATCACTTGGTTTCCGCTCCGCAGATAAACACACAGAGGAAAAGTGCCTGTTAAAAAGAAAGAAATGAAACCCAGCATTGAACATCGTTTACTTACCCGAACTGCTGGCTTTCTGCCTTTCCCCAAAACAGACACGGTTTCCCAGAAGTAAAGAATTAGATTTCATGCTGTCGATGTCAGACTCATCCTGCTACACAGAGACGGGCAGACAGAACACAAACACAGGAAGCAGTATAAAGATGAAAGAGACGCAAATAATTTGAAGTAAATAGTTTTTAGACGTTTAGAGGACACACCTTGTGATCGTCTCTGGCACAGATTTGGAATCAATCCCAACCGTTGATTTCAGTACGATCCCAAGTACAGCGTTTGGCTTCATGAAACAAAAAAAAAACCAAGAATTAGAAATCTGGCAGGTGAATAAGAGAATAAGAAACACAGCTTACTGCTTACGAATCAAAATCCCGAAAGATTAAGAATGTGAATGGTCCAAAATCCAACTTAAGAACAAATAAACAACTAAATAATCTGGGTATACCAATGAATAAATATATAAACTGGAGAAGGTAAAGGGAAAAAATAACTTAAGTTTGAAACCTCAAACTGTTCCAGCAGTCCACCCTTAATTATGCTGCTGCCATTGTTGTCACACCTTTTATCAATGAGCACTTCTGAATCCACCTCGAACGAGTCTCCCACGGAAGATCCACGGTTGTTACTCCCTCCGACACGTGTTGGGCTACCCTCAGTACTACCATGAACGGATGCACGCCCAACATCCTCCTCACAAGAGCTCATCTCACCAGCAAGGCTTGTGACGACGCTTGTATTTGAAGAGCATCCAGCCTCGAAAGCATTTTCACCGCGCAATTTCTCTTGTTCTGATTTAACTAAGCCCGGGGTGGCCTCTTCACCACCTTCCAGATTTGTATCCGATTTTTTTCCTACAGAAGCCGATGCTAAAGAGTCCTTAGATGCAATGCCAAACCTGCAACTGACAATTTCAGGAGAAACTGAATCCTGCCTCTCTGGGGAAATTGATGTCCGTTTCTCTGGAGTTTCCCCCTTCACATGCACCGCATCAGAATCTTTTTTCCTCTTGAGACGTCTTTCACTATTTTCAGGAGATAATTTTTCTGCATGCTGTGGTCGAGTTCGCCTATAACCTTCTGGACGTACATACAGAGGAATCTGTTTTCTACGTACATGGGAAACATGGATTTCCATCCCAGGTTTCCAAAACATGTACAAGTTCACTGAATTCTTGAATTGATCAACCGTACCACGAATATCAAATTGTTGACCTTCTTGGATTACCTCTCCTTGCTTCCTCAGCAAACCCATAAAAAAGGCACAATGCGAATGCTGCTTTGAAAAGTCAACATATTCATGTGGATACGGATGGCACTGCAACTTCCCGTAGGTGTCCCGCTCTATCTGCAATATTTGAAACTCAAAATATAAGCAAGAACAAATGATTCCTGGGAGTCACTTCCTCGTGCTTATCTTTCAATCCATATATCCCTTTCTGCTAATCCATTCTTCCATTTTAATATGAGCCACGTTATATGCCAACTTCAAAAAAGCTGAAGGGAAACTCAGTAGCATTCCATTTGTCCTTCTCATTTGATTGAAGTAACAAAGTCCGAAAAATCAAATTCACAGAGGAACAGATCAAAAGTGGAGGGCACTTCGGAAGTTGGAAATTTTTGAACTGCAGTTATTATAATTCCTCAGAGTTGGATTCCACAACATCAACCAGTAAAAAGGGACAGGGAGGGGTGTGATCAGCCAGAAGAATAGAGAAGCACGAGTTAAAAGACCACGGAATCCCCATGTAACATTAAGCTGATTAACAGTTGAAAGGGATGATATTACCATTAGAGTCAGCTGCCGTAGACGGGATTCAACCCAACCTTTCCAAGCAAGCAAGTCATCAGCACCGTCAGCAACTATGTCAACTTGCAGATAGTTTCTATAGCTTTCAAAGAACAAGTATGGCTCACACAGAGCACTCCATTGGGCTTTATTCAGCTCTATCTCCTGAATAGAAGAAAGAAAAAAAGGTTTAGACAACAAGTACATAACAACCACTGAAAACATACGAAACCAAGGCTCTTTATGTTTCAATGTAGAATACTTTCCCAAAAATGGTTTCACCAATTTCCCGCTGTTTGGTTGAACAAAAGTGTTTTAACATATTTTCCAAGTAAAACCTTTACCGTCATATAACAAAAATTGACTTAAATGTAAATTACCACTGAATTATTTTCACTACATTCTCTTATATGGTCAATTTGCTGAGATTTATGTGAGTTTATTATTTGGTATCAAATGTTCATTTGGCAACTATAATATTTCGGCCAACACTTGAACCAAAAGCCAGAAAATGCAAGGGAAATTTTGTTTTCATCAAAATCACTACACATAAAAAATATTTTCCGGTATAACATGTTTTACATCGAAACAAATAGAGCCCAACTTACAAGACAGCGTTCATGATCTCACCTCACAAATCTTCTTACCAAAATCGAATTGCTCCATCATGACCCGAAGAGTACTAACTGATACATTGTAACTGGAATTCATGCAAGGGTAGGCAGGTGTTATAATTGGCATATGATGAGTTCGGTCCTTTGGATTTTTACGAGGGTCCCACACAGAAAATCCAAGTTCTTCATCTTCTTCTATTGCACAAAGCATCACAGGATTTGGCCAACGCCACTGTGTATACACCCGAAAAAATCGGGGAACCAGCATACTAGGGATCGCATTGGGATAAAGCTGACACACCCTAGCTACAAGAAGGGCCCAGTTCACTCCGCCAAGAAAACCAGTGACCTGTAGAAACGATCGGGTGACCAAAACAATAAAAACCAAATTCGGAAGAATCAGTAGAAAAGTAAAATATTGCATAAAGAAGTCACTTACGTTTGAATAAACACCACGTCTTTTTGCCCAAAACTTTAAACACCGGAGTGTTGTGCGAAAATGCTGAGATTTGTGACACAATCCACGCAATAACAATGAGTTAAAAGATGAAATCGATGTTAATACATTCCCTCAAATAAAGATGTAGAAAAGATAACCAGCAAGCATTCCTGATAATTACCTCAACATTTGGAACAAGCTTAAGAATTTGGTCAGCAACCCTACAGCCATTAAGACTCCGAACCGTTGGCTCATCAACATTGTCCAGTACAGACACATCTGAGATATCCAAATCCTGTTCATAGGCAATTACCAGCTTATAAATTAGGAAATCAAGCTTCAGAAGTAAAAAAACTACATTAGCATTTGATTGTTGAATGAACGCCTTGATGACAGCAGCACAGAAGAAAAATGTCAGTGCTATCATATATTACTAACTCTAATTGGAATAGCAACTCTGCAAGCAAAATTAACTTAATAATGGGCATTAAGAACAACCTATTTTTCTTCCCCACTGCATGCACCACCATGTTGCATGTCCAATTGGACAGTAAGCTTGAAACCGCAAAATTTGTTTGACACACACACACACATATACCACTGTGTGCAGAGCACCTTCCAGCCCCACAACAACCAAGCATGAAGAAATTTAAATACACAAATGAAATAAAAAACACGCACGCACACAAAAACAAAAACTGACAAAAAACAAAAAGACAGCATCACAGCTTCGCAGTCTGAGTATCTTGCGAAATTTGTGTTAGAAACTGCTCGCTGCTAGCAGAATAACCAATTATGGTATCACTTAGAGATACTCAGGCACAGACTGTCTCCATGCTCCAGATGATTCTTAAGTCACATCTCATGTTCAAATCGTTACTTACTGCAAATGGACTAAAAAACAAAGGCAGAATTTATCATACATAAACCTCGAAGCCAAATAAACCTGACCAAAGAATTCACCTGTTCAACCCATAATGAAAGATGTATAATAAAAACAAAAATCAACCTCAACAATACAATGAAACTACGGTTAACCGAGAAGGAATAAGTGACTTCAAACCACTTGCAGATCCCATAAGCACACCCTACCCAATTTACTCGAAAATTGTACTGATATAAAAGGAAGCAATTGCCACAAATCAAGGCCAGTAACCCAAAATAAACTTAAAACCAGTTATCGTTGCAGTAACTCAACAAAAACACAATAGCCAAAAGCCAAAAGCAAGTAGCCAAAGTAGAGACAAAATCAACACCATAAAACCAATAAGCACACCTATACAGAAGTTACAACCGTACATCCATGATTCATCCTAATAACTAGTTTCAAGAAAATGACTCACAAAAAGATCACCTTAACCATTAGCAACATATTGATAACAAAGACTCTACTACAAAGGAGTTTGCATTGACATTTTGTTTTCCTTTAGGCTTTAACATAACAAACAAAGAAAAGAAATCATGCTCCACATTTAATATGCCGCCTCCTCACACCAGAAAGCTAAAAATAACAACTTAAAAAGTTACAAGACAAGGCCACCATATTAAACATAATCAGAGTTGAAACTTACTTCTGGGACAACCAAAAGGGATATACTTGCATAAAGAAGATCAATTGATACTCCGTCGAACTTAAGTTTCAAAACTGGCACATGAGCATCTGGGACTGGTTGCAGTTCCGTAACTTCTTCCATCTCAGCCAGAATGTCGTGCAGTATAAAGAAGAAATCTTCCTGATAAAGGCACCCTGGGATTAGATTCAAATACAAGAAATGAAACCGAACTACGTAACAACCCATCAGTAGGAACCACCAAAAGCTATAATTTACCTCCCGATTGACATAGGAAGGCCCAACACATAAGGTATCTATGTCAGCGCCGGGGCCATGTACCTGTTGGAATAGCAAAGCTTGCTAGATCACTATATACAACGACGAAGCATATTATACTCACAAGCATGCGACGTAACATCAAGGACTTGTGGCACCAGATTATGAATCAAAAAGGTTGCATAAAGGAAAACAATATGCTAATATGTGCCACCACAACCACAATGAAACAAAGCTCCACAAAGTAGGACTTAAGAAAATAATTTCAGAATGTAAACAAGCAAATAATTAAGTGAATTACCCTTCTATGAAAAAAGAACCGTAGAGTGTGCTAAGATCTTAAAAATACAAAGATAAACAGTCTCACACTAAGCGTGTGCCCGTGCGTGGGGGGGGAGGGGGGGGCATGAAACTCAGGAGCTCCGTAGATACTACATTGAGACACGAACCAGACAATCAAATCTGATTCAGACCTTCACCTCACTCACTGGAACATTAATTAATTATTAATCCCACGAACCATGTAAGCACCAAAATCCTCAACAGATTCAACAAGAACTAGCACAACATGTTCAAACAATAAACAAGGAGCAAATACTACAGAAAAGAAGGTACAAAACAAAGAGAAGATAGAGCAAAACATCGAGCAAAGTAGAAAATATAAAGCAAAAATTTGACACCCTACCATTACATGGTGTTACATACCAGCACATAATCCCTAACTTATTCTTCCAGACAACTAGGCTTCCTGTCAAACAAATAGGTCTGATGCTAAACCTCTGAGGTTGTCCACCAACCACTTGAACTCCCTCTTTCTGCTTTTTGTCACATTTTTTATGGGTTGGGAGGGAATATATTCAGCCTTTACAAGATCGACTTTGATTTTAAAAAAAAGAAAAGAGAAAACATTTAGATCAAGACTATACAAAACACTTAAAAGATCACAATTTTGCATTGTGTTGTATTAAATAGGTAATCCTAGACTCCAGCGCGTCACTATACAAACCTGAACAGGTCAATATGGAAGGCATGCCAAAGAAACTACAATGTGGTAATATTAAGTTCACCATTTGTACCAGCTACCAACATAGCAAAATCCAGAAACAAGCCCATCCATCGGGATTTCAATGTGTTGATTTCTACCTTTATGTGCATTCCCTGCAGAATCTACTCAACTATGAATTGCAGCATCACCAAAAACAAAATAATAATCTACAATATATCTGCATGTAAATGTGTATACACATCTCCAACAAAAGTGACAAAAGATGATATAAACATGATTACCCCAAGTCGATAAGAACCAAAAGTAAATAAAACAGCATTTGCCGCCTCCACCATCTGATCAGTGTAGCCTCTCAAGCGAGTAAGTCGCTTCACCCAATCATTCACAACCTAAATAACATAAGAATGCCATTGTAAGTACACCCTAAAAAGATTGTTCAGATTCAACATGACAGACTAACAAGCCAAAAATCGATTCAACTAATTGAAACAGACAATGACTACAAAGTATGAGAGCGTAAAGCCGTATAGACAATATAGGATGCTTGATCAGGCAAGAAAAACCTATTGCAAAATCATTCAATCAAGCATTTCTCATGCCATATACTGATCTCATTTACATGCCATATAATTTTCAAAAATCTGATTCCCTAAATTGCTTCATTACTTTCCCCGTCCACTGAGCCATAGATGTGAGCCATGTGACCTGTCACAGACACAAATACAAACTCCTCTGGAGTCAGCATTGCTCAATAGCAACCATTAAAAGTAGAAACTACCGAAGCCTGTTTACATCATCATGTTGGCGACATTCAAATCTTAAAGCCTAATCACCGAGAGGAGCACAAAGCTTCAATGATAACTATGAAAATTTTCTCATGCTGCAATGATTTATTGCATATGGCAGGTGAGGGATCACAAGGCTAGACAAGGAATTAGGCCTCCCTGTATTTGTCGTGTCGTGTTTCTTTTGATGCATCAGTCAGGACTCTTCATTTTCTTTTGGTAAGCATTCCCATCTCAATCCCAAGCACAAACCTCACAGAAAAGGGGAAGCTTGAAGTGAACACGGGTTCCACTTATAATGTGGCATTTCAACTCAAGAAATATGAAGTAGATATTGACATTTGACACCCCTACAGATAATGGTCAAGTGGTCAACCAAATTGGAACCAACCTAAGGTGCAGGTCCCACGAGAGACATGTAGATATTGAATTTGAAGTTTACTACCAGAAGGCAAGAGCGCCAAAATTTCCCCTCGTTGGCCCTCAAGGGATTAATTTGGGACTCCACAATGTAACACTTCCCAGTTCCCACCAAGCTCTAAATACAAGCTCATTGGTGTAGACAAGGGACGCTGAAAAAAGTCTATATAAGTCAGCTGGGATTGCGAATCTTAAACTACTGTGGGTCGAGTTCCAAAAGGTTGGGTTTGGATACTGGGTCGGGGTGTACTTGTGTGGTGCGTTAGCAAATTAGCATGGATTAAACACTGGAAGGTTGCGACCAAAACGGCAGTAGTAGGGTTGGCAAAGTTCCATATTAAGTAGGAGCACTATAGTAGTCAATGAGTCAACAAGGCATTTAAACTCAAGTTTTGAGTAATACTGAAGTACACAAGAGAGATGCATAAACAATTTACGCAAGGTCAATGAGGCATTTAGACTCAAGGAGGGGTACAATCCTCTGTGATTTTGAAATATGTCACTTCTGTTGAACCACGTGAACTTCTAGTGCTTGGTGTTCTTCCATGGAAGCATGTAGGATGTGATTTGCAAAGAAGCTTGAGAGAGCTTTGTGCATGAGTTTTTGGCTTTGGCAGCGAAGAGAATCTTGGTTAGTGAACTCAGTTAGAAACCACTCCTGTCGATTATTTTGTGAAAGATTCCAAACACATAAATCTAATTAGATGTATCGTGGGCGGCAAAGAAGTTGATCTCAAATTAATATGCTCTATAACTATGAAGCACGGGTACTTCTAAAATGTCACCGTACGAGTACCGGGTACGGTACGGCTCCAGTACAGCAAAACTCGCACCGGGTACGTCATAATTCTATGGGTACGTTTGCGCAAATGGGTATGCCGGCGGTACGAAATTGGGTACGTGGGTTGTTTTGGAAATTATTTATAATTATAGGGGTAAAATGTTAAAATATTAAATTGCTTAAAATTGTAATCGTTTATAACCCTAAAATCTAAAACTTGTCTTCTATTCTTTTGTCTTCTCCGTTGTCGGTTCAGACTCCAGACCAAAGCAAATTGTTCAAGTCCCAGCCTCCAAGTTCTACTCTCTCTCTCTCTCGCTCTCTCTCTGCCTCTTCCCTCTTCGCTGCTCTCTGTCATCCAAGTCATTACATTGATTCACGTGATTATTTAGACCTCATCTATTTCGTTTCTTTACTGTTGTACCAAACGGTATGATGCCACTAATATCCTCTTCATTCTCTAGAAAGACTGGAATTCTCTCTTTTCATACTGACTGTTTGGAAAACAGTTCTCCTTCCTACCCAAACTTTGCTTCTCATCACAATACTCTACAAGGACTACCTACTTTTTGCAACAATGCTACATAAGACCATTGGAAGAATCAACTAATAATAAGAGACCACTGTTTCATTCCCAAGCATAAACCATCTGTTTTTTTGTGAAATATATGTTGATTGTTGATTAAGTAAAACTTTGAAATATATGTTGATTAAACTAAACTTCTAATTATATGTTGATTGTTGTTTATCTGTACAAAGAATTATTAGACTTCTATTGAAAAAATTCTCTCCGAATAGACTTCTAAAATCTAATTAGGTACAACGAATTATATGTTGATTGTTGTTTTTGTTGTCTTAAATTATTGTAGAAAAATGAGTTCATCAACATCAAGCAACCTGGGTTCAAGTTCAAGTTCAAGTGTGCCTTCTAGTACACCTTCTAACACTCTTGAAGAAGATGTTAATGCTCCTCTTCGGAGATATGTGATAAAAATAGCTAGAAGGGGAGATGGAGAAAGTGAGAACAACACCAAATTCAAGTGCAACTATTGCAACATGGACTTCAATGGATCATATTTTAGAGTCAAAGCCCATTTGTTACTAATTAAGAATCAGGGTATAAGAGCTTGCTCTTATGTGAAGAGCAAAGCTGATGTTCTTTCTGAGTTAAAAAAATTAGATGAGGAGGCTGAAAATCGCAAAAGGATGGCAAAGCCCAACAATATTCCTTTATCACCTTCTTCTTTCCAATTTAATGTTACGGCAAGGGTGGGGACTAAAAATGTTGGAGGATTTAGATTAGAAGGATATGAGCCAAGGAAAAGAAAGGCAGCAGGTAACAGTCCCATAGAGAAGGCGATGAATTTAGCTGCTCGAGAAACTTTGCATGCTATGATTGCTCCTATGTTTTACTCAGCTGGTTTGCCTTTTCATTTGGCTAGGAATCCATATTTTGTGGCTGCCTTTCAATTTACTGCTGAGAATAATATTCCTGGGTATGTTTCTCCTGATTATAATTTGTAACGGACTTCACTACTTCAAAAAGAAAGGGCAAATATTGAAAGGTTGTTGGAGCCAACTAAAAAATCATGAAATGAGAAAGGGGTAAGTATTGTTGTCGATGGATGGACTGATGCACAAAGGAGGCCTCTCATTAATTTTATGGGAGTATCGAATGGTGAAGCTGTTTTTATGAGGGTTGTTAATTGTGAGGGTTAGACCAAGGATAAAAACTTTATTGCTAACCTACTTGGTCAAGTAATTCATAAAGTTGGGCCTCAAAATGTGGTTCAAGTAATCACTGACAATGCTCCCGTTTGTAGTGCCACTAGAGCAATCATTGAAAGCATTTATCCGAAAATCTTTTGGACACCATGTGTTGTGCACACACTTAGTCTTGCTATGAAGAATATATGTGCTCCAAAAGTAACAGGAGTTGATGACTTTGCATACGATAAATGCCTTTGAATTGAAGATGTGATGTTTGTGAAAAAATTCATCATGAACCATTCTATGAGATTAGTTATTCACAATGAGTTTGTGCCGTTGAAGTTGCTTTCTGTTGTCAACACACGATTTGCCTTTTCGATTGTTATGCTGAAAAGGTTTAAACTTATTTCTCGTGGCCTCCAAGCAATGGTGATAAGTGAGAGGTGGTCTTCCTATAAAGAAGATGTTGGTAAGGCGGCATCAGTGAAGGAAAAAGTGTTTGGTGGGACAAGATTGATTACATACTCTCTTTTACATTGCCAATTTATGAGATGATTAGATTTTGTGACACGGATAAGCCATGTCTACACTTGGTATATGAAATGTGGGATTCAATGATTGAGAAGGTAAAGGCAACCATCTATAGGCATGAAGCCAAGCTAGAAAATGAAGAGTCAAAACATTTTATTCCGTGGTTTACAAAATTCTAGTTGAGAGATGGACAAAAAGTAGCACATCTCTTCATTGCCTCACACATTCATTGAATCCAAAGTATAATACTGTAACTAGCTTTAGAGACACAGTTGATTCACTTGATTCTAAGAATAATATTATTTACTCTCTTATTTTTTAATCTTCTAATTCTATTATCTAGCTATTATAGTGCAATGTGGCTTGTTGTAAATAGTGTTCCTCCTTACATGGATGAAGAAATTTCGGCAATGAGAATGAAGTGCTTCAAGAGATACTTTCCGAACCAAGGTGAAATGAGGGTTGTTAACACTGAGTATGCTAAGTTCTCCGGCTGTCTAGAAAGTTTTGGGGATGCGGACTCAATTGTTGATAGAGGAGTGATGGAGCCATTAGTTTGGTGGTTGGCACATGGAGCTGCTGCACCTACGCTCCAATCCTTAGCCTTGAAATTACTTAGCCAACCATGTTCTTCTTTATGTTGCGAAAGGAATTAGAGTAACTACTATTTCATTCACTTCATGAGAAGGAATAAGATGACGCCCTAACGATGTGAAGATTTAGTCTTCATACACTACAATATCCGTCTTCTTTCAAGGAGGACACCAGTTTATAACGAAGGAGAGACCAAGTTGTAGAACATTTGTGGAGATGCATTTGATTCAATGGATGGTGCTGGTATACTTGCGATCGCTGATATTTCACTTGATGAACCAGAGATGGAAGCTGTATTGTTTAGAGATGAAGTCGATGAATCAAGATCCTTAGCAAGCAGAGGGATTGTGATTATATTTATGTAAAGTACTAATTTATTTATGTTGCTTTTGATTGGTAAAATGAGTTTATATTTTATTTTATACAATAAAATAAAATAATATTAACCCGTACCCGTACCCTACTTTTTGAGATTTTTCCGTACCCTGTACCCATACCACGAACTAGTACCCGTGCTTCGTAGCTCTATAAGCATTCTTCGACTGTAGAACTTTTAATCCCAACATCATCAACTGTTATCTCCTCAAGCTGAACCACACTGCAATCAAAGACCCTCCCAGATTATAACTCGTGACAACAGGAAAGACCCCATTGCCACCTCTTTGCACCTCTTTGCACATGGTCAGACATGACTAAAATTTCGGCGTAAAAGTTCACGTCATGCAAACCAAATTTGTGCACTTCTAAGTTTTGCATTTACGAATCCCATGATTACACATGCAAAATGGTTACTTGCGCTCCTATTTCAATTTGCAAGTGAATGACCACAATTCTCAGAAAACCATGCAACAAAACATAAAGAAACCAAATTAGAGAAGATTGTTCTGTGATTACCTTCTTGATACTACAAAGAACCTCCTCTCTCTTGGCAGTTTCCTCCTTGCTTTCGTACAGCCCAGTATCAACCAAAAACTTAAATACAAAATGTACAAAAATTCAGACAGAAATCTCTACTTGCTTCCCCAATTCCATAAAAAATAATGATTAATACACAAACCTTCTCCAATTCCACCGTTCTCTGTAAATCAGCATCAGTAGGCCCCGCAGTAGATAATGGCGTTGTAACACCGTACTGCTTCGGCGAAGTAACCCTCGTCCCCCCGGAACTCATAATCAGAGAAAATACAAAAACCCCACAAATTAAGAAAAAAAAACTACGAACAATAGGACCTGAAATTCAATTACGAGTATTTTCGCAATGTGAATTTCAGCCTCGAATAGAATCGGACACTAACTCGTCCATACGGAAATGGTAAAACCCTAAAACGCCAGAGAACCTCGATCATCAAAAAATATCAAATCTTGAAAGCGAATCCCGGAAGTTATCAATGACAGAAACCCTACTTCAGTGCCGAATCAAATCAAATTAGGAACCAGGAAACCCTAACACCGCAGGAGACCCCACTCGTCGAAAATCAAAACTTTTTAAGGGAATTCTAAGAAAGATCAATGACTGAAACCCTAAGAGTAGAATAGAGAATCAAATTCACCGACCAGATTATTTTTTCAGGAAGAAGAACAATCAAAGGAATCGAGTAAATCGAAAAAAAGCAATTTGACCCGCGACGAGACTTATAGATCCCTAACGATTGGGGTGTCGAGATTTCAGACAGACAGACACAGCCTTCTGATCAGAGAGGGGGGGAAGAGAGAGAATCGTTCCTTGGTATGGAGGGAGAGAGAGAGAGAGAGAGAGAGAGAGACGCGGAATCGGAAAGTTTTGGGTTTTGAGATATTTAATCGCACGGATTCGGTACTGGGAGGATTTTTTTCCCAGTAAACGTCAACTAACGAGAAGGGAACCAGCTGGCTAGTCAAATATTCACCACGTGTCAAGTCTAAAACACGCTCTCGTACATATATTCACACGTCCAAATACACAAGCGATCGAAATTGTTCCATGCACTTAAAATTCTATATTATCATATAGACTTATTATGTATTAAACGATTTCAAATATATTTATATTTAAGTTTGTGTGTAATAATATGTGTTTGTAGATTTTCTATTTTTGATATTTTTTACTCTATGAAATGTTTATTTTTCTTAATTCAATTTGGTTAAAATTAGAATAAATCTCGATAAGAATTAATTTCGTACAAATTCATAGAATCCAAAAGATTTATATATTGTGATTTATAAACAAAGGCAGAATTTTCAACAGCATCCAGTCTCAATTATCATGACTATTAATTTGACATTTCTTCCCATGTGACCAAGAACACATAGTGATAGTTGAGTTTGTCATCGTCTAGCCTCTATTGCTACCACGGTAACATTTAGTGTGGTTAGTGTCTGATGAGGGTAAAAATGTAATTAAGAAAATATATTAATTTCTCTCAGAAAAAGATTTAGTTCGGCAAAAAATAATAAGGACCATGAGCCATCACACGAGGGTATGGCCGATCTGAGAAGAGTTATTTATACTTTCTTCGAGCCGAGAAGGTCGAATATATGGCCAATTGATCAGATAAAGATGGCTTGGTAAGCAGCCGACCTGAGAAAGGTGGATCAACTTCTTGTCGACTTGAGAAGGACAATTTGAAATACCATCAACCCAAGAAAGGCGATGAGCGACTATTATTCCAAAGATAAGACAAAATCCCTAATACGTTGGGATACAGTTCTAATAGATATGGATGAGAAACTCACGATCAATTTAATTAATACGAGAAATATTGATTAAATAAAGCTCTAATGATAAAAGATAACTGCTTGATAGAGAGTTATTTTACTAGTAGCCAATCAGAAGACACTCAACTCCAGTCAAAATCCTAAGAGAAATAGAATTAATGAAAAGTTTATAAATAAAGCTCCACATCAACAAAAAAAAGGTACATTCTAACTCGTACATAATTTCGCCTGCTAATAGAAAATATTAGCTTGAGTTATTGATCATCCTGTGAGTTTTTGTTTGACTTAATCATCAAAGTGTCTTCCTATCACAGCGGCAAAGGGCTCTTTGACGATTTATTATTTTGCAAATTACAGATCACAGATCCACCAAATTGGGAGTCTTATTTTTGCTGAATAGTGAAGTATTAGCTTTTCGTCCTGATTGAAAAAATCTACCCATCTACAATATCAATCGTGTTCAAACAATGAGCATTTCACTCATTGTTTTTGCAGATCCCAGTTACGCCCCGAGCATTTTGCTCTTGTAACATAAAAGGTGGAAATATATCTCGAAATTAACTAATTTCGTACAAAGTCACAAAAATTCGAAATTTTTTGATATTGCGATTCAATAATGAATAAGTTATAAGTATTCGGTCTTAATTATTAGGACAATTTGACCTATTTTCTGTGTGATTAAGAATGTTCAGCGATGACCTCACAATTGTTATCATTTGGGCTCTCTTGCTACCACGGTAGCACCTAATGTGGTCAGCGTAAATCGTATTCGGACAACGAAGCTTCCACTCATTTGTGTTGGTTCATTCTATTGTGCCCTAAGCCTTTTGCTCTTGCACCGTAAAAGGTGGAAATAAATCTTGATATTAACTAATTTTGCACAAATTCATAGAATTCGAAAGAGTTTGATATTGTGATTTAGTAAGGAATTAAGTTTTAAGTATATGGTCTTAATTATCACAACAATTTGACCTCTCTTCATGTGTGACTAAGAATGTTTAGTGATAACTTCTCAATTGTCATTGTCTCGCCTCTTTTACTACCACGATAGTCCCTATTATGGTCAGCATCAATCGTTTTCGAACAACGAAACTTACACTTATTCACATTGGTTCATCATATTTCATTCACATCGATTCATCCTATTATGCCTAGGGCCTTTGCTCTTGTAACATAGAAATAAATCCCGATATCAACTAATTATGCACAAATTCATAGAATTCGAAAGATGTTGATATTGAGATTTAAAAAGGAATAAAGCTATAAGTATCTGGTCTTAATTATTCGGACGATTTGGCCTCTTTTCCCGTGTGACTAAAAATGCTTAGTGATAACCTCTCAAATGTCATTGGCTGACTTCTCTTGCTACCACAATAGCACCTAATGTGGTAAGCAGCAATCGTTTCGAACAACAAAGCTTCCATTCACATCGGTTCATCCTGTTTTGCCCTGAGCCTTTTGCTTTTGTAACGTAAAAGCTGGAAATGAATCTCAATATTAACTAATTTCGTACAAATCATAGAATTCAAAAGATTTTGATATTGTAATTTAGGAATGAATCAAGTTACAAGTATTCGGTCATAATTATCAAGACAATTTGAATTCTCTTCTCGTGTGACTAAGAATGCTTAGTGATTACCTCTCAATTGTCACCGTCTGGTCTCTCTTACCATCACGATAGCACCTAATATGGTCAATATCAATCGTTTTGGGACAACGAAGCTTGCATCCATTTACATTGATTCATCTTGTTATGTCCTGAGCCTCTTGCTCTTGTAACATAAAAGGTGAAAATAAATCTCGATATGAACTAATCAAATGTTGATATGAATTAATTCAGCATGTTTCATTTACTGTTTCAGATTTATCGTTAAAAAATAATATACATTATCGTTAAAAAATAATATACATTTCTCAAATAATATTTTTTTTAACAAAAAATAATATTAGGCATGTAAAATAAAACATAAAAACTAAGGAACAAATGCCCCGTTAATAAGTAATTAGATTGATATTTTAAAATTAGTCGAGACGCGAGAAAACTGAATTCGACGCTCGAAATTATAAAAATTACATATTGCTCCCCAACTAAACTAGTAGAAGTTTGTTTATAGCACTTGATAGGTAAGAGTGTTTTGTCCTTTTGGGTGGAGCTTGGTCGGTTGGTTATCACCTACTGCGTTGACTTTTGATGTTTGGTGAATTAATGAGATTTTCTGGCTTCATTACAAGGCATTTATTAGTTTTTGCAATGAAAAAATAAACAAAAGGGTGAAGAAAATCATTGAAAAAAATGAAAGAATTAGTTTCTTATGTTTGGTTTTAAAACGATGCGAGAGAGAGAGAGAGAATTAGTTTCTTATGTTTGGTTTCAAAAAGATAAGAGAGAGAGAGAGAGAGAGAAATTTTGCTTTAGTTTTAGTTTTGGATTTTTTTTATTTTGATTCATTAATTATCTGCTAGAAAATAAAGCGAAAGGAGGAGAGAGAGGAAGAAAAGAAAGATGGAGAAAATGAGAAAATTGACTTTTTATTTTTTATTTTTGAAATTTTTCCTCTTTTAATCATCTGTGATGAAAATAAAGAGAAATAATAAATATTTTATAGATAATGAAGAAAATGATATGCACAAGAGTTTGAGAGAGATGAGGAGATAGATAGGAAGCAAAGGAAGAAGGACAAAATGAGAAAATTGACTTCTCATTCTTTTTTGGATTTTTTCTTCCTTTTTTGTTATCTGATATGAAAATAAATAGAAGCAATAAATATTTTCTAGATGATAAAGAAAATGATATACATAAGAATTTGAGGAGAGAGAGAGAGAGAGAGAGAGAGAGAGAGAGAGAGAGGAGGAGAGAGATGGAGGAACGAAGGAGAAAATGAGAAAATTGAGTTTTCAATTTTTTTGAATTTTTTCTTTCTTTTTCATTATTTGCAACGAGAATAAAGAGAATAAACAAATAATTTATTTTTTTCCCTTTCTACATTCAAGTTTCAAAATTCCAAACATACTTCTAAATATAATTTATTTTTTGAATATAAATATAATGGAATCAACTTATATCAAATATAATTCATACTTTATATTAAAGATAG
>JABCMJ010011245.1:0-21495 GCA_014822125.1 Arbutus unedo | reverse complement strand
TACCAAACCTATGAATCAATCAGTCACATTTAAATTCCTTGCTCCACCTGAAAAGAAACAACTAAAACAGTTAAAAGATTATTCTATTTCCCAATCTATTAATTTGATAAATCAAAAAACTCAATGATATAGAAGAGTTCTCCTATTCTCAAGGTTCTGTCTCCCAGAAACCCTGATTCAATCACTATAAACAAACTTGTAAGTTTATACTACGAGTTTTATTCAAATTATTTTATTTACTCTTTGCTGCTTATCACTTAATATTCATATTAATGATATCACTTTGCTTCTGTTATTTACATGGCTGGTCTGACCGCCTTACTTGCTTAAACTAAGCATCTACTCCATAGCGGATACTTCTAACCTCCCCTACGGGCGGAAACTTGAGGTGTAACGAAGCTAGTGGTGGTTTTGCTTCATATTAATCAAATTATTTCTATTTCTGTTTTCGATTTACTCGCTTTATATTCTCTGCTTTAGCATACTGCGCGTAGTGAATTGGTCATTCTGGTAGAGGAAGACCTTGAACTATATATATATATATAGGGTAAGTCTTAATAGTTTAAAATACTATAGAAATCTTAATGAATTATATAATATATGTATTAAAATAGTTAGAACAATAAAATATAATATAAGTATACAACATTTATAAGTCATGACATAAAGTTTATATATATAATCATTTAATATATGTATATATAACGCATAAAATAATACTAAATCTTATTTAGATGCGTATATTTAGCAAGAAAAAATACGCATAAAAATAAAATATTCAAAATATTTCTTATTCGAAAAAAAAATTGAATTATTACAATAATGACTTTCTTGTAGAGGGGCACTTTTCAAAATCCTTGGCTGATAGAAATTTGTCTTCACTAGCATCATTCAAAGAATGAATGAGGAAAAAGGCTATTGTTTAAGTAGGATAGATGGATGTGGTTCCACGGCTGAAGAATATAGGCTTAGAATCCTTTTATGATTGCCTTCATTTGCTTCTTGAAATACATAAGACTTAATTACAATGAATTGTTCGTGTCTCGCATAGGTGTCACATCATACAGAATTTATATGCTTTGTAATGACTTTAAATTTTTTTTATTCGAAATAAAATATTCCGAGCAATTTTTTTTACATACACAATTAAGTTTTACATTTCATACATGCATATGTGTATGTATGTATAAGTGTTGTGTATTTATTTATTTATTTTTAGTTATAATAGTATATTATCATACTATTTTAATAAATAACTAATACATATATATTACATAATATATATATATATAGTAAATACAAATAACACACATAGCAGTAATATATAAGTATATATGTATCCTTATATCTCTCCTTCCACCTCTTGATTTCTCTCTCCCTTATCCATGCCGACCACCCGTCAACTCCCTTCTGTCACTCTCCTCCTCCCATCAACCACCAGCCATCACCTACTACCCCTGCACCAGCCCCCCTACCTCCTACCATGGTCAAAAGTTGAAAATTTCGTGCACCGTTGATTCTCCGCAAATCACTCTCCGTCATGGATGATGCCTTCCCATTTTACCTATAAAAGGGAGCTCCCCCCTTTGCATTTTGACACACCAGTACCCACTGAAGAGAGAGTTGCAGAGAGAAAATTTCACGGAGAAGAAGAAAGCTCTCCGAAGTCCACCGCCGTTGCTGCCACCGAACCTCAACCGAATCACCTCAAAACATCGCAGAAACTTCGAACTAATATAAGATTCTTATTCTAGAGCTTTCATTTTAATGTTTCAGTATGTTACGAGGTCCCGTCAAAAGAAAAAATGGTGTGAACGTGAGCAGGAGAGACTGCCGGAAAACCCAATGAAGAAAAAGCCGTTTACTGTTTTTTTTTTAATTCTAAACCCAAAAATTACACTAACACCCCTAATCTTATTTCTAATCCTAATTAGTATAATAGTAGTTTATATATTATAGAATGACCTATTATAAATATTTTACTAACTCATCCTATGAGTGTTATAATTAATGCTTTAACCCTTAAAAAAAAAAACTTTTCAAAAATAATAATTATATTTATACCTTTAAGATTATAATTCTTATTTTTCCTCCCAGGGTATTTTAAACTATGTTTTAATTATCTAAATTATATTTTAACTCGCAACAACATTATTAAAATAATAAATATTTATTTGTTTAAATTAAATTAATTCCTTAAATTGTATGCACCTAATAAACTTAGAATAACTTATATTAATTCATAAATCATATCAAGTTATACTTTACCTTGAATTATAGTTATCTAGTGACCTATGAAATTAGTTAGACTTAGACAACGTTAGTATAAAATCTTGACTATATAATTATGAGTTAGTTTAAATTCGCATATCTATTATCTGTACTTTATTGTAATGATTATTATCTTTATTTTTTTAATTAAATTAAATTTATGAAAAACTTTATTTAAATTAATAAATTATATTCTACTCTATATTATATACAATAAACTCTGAGTTATTTTAAATAAAAAAATTAGTAAAATCATTGGCAGAGACTCTTAATTATTTTACTGCGAACATGAATTATATTATTCAGATATCAAATTGTTTGTTGCATGACTACATTTCTCATCATTTAAATGCTAGTCTCTTGATTTCATGATCTTGATATGATAGATGCGTATTAGTTGAATAATACTATGAATTTCACTTTGATTAATTATTTTGACGATTGATATGCAAGGCGTCCCGTGGATACCCGTATGTTAAAACACATAAATAACATACGATTAGTTATTGTGGATATATTTTCCGTGTGAATATTATGCGTGTCTTATAACCGTGATGCGACATGAGTTGAGCTTTGACTTTGACCAAATGGTGTAATATACCCAAACTTTGTATTATACAAGCGCTATAATTTAGCTATGTCATGCATTTAGCCAAGTTACGCTTGAGCTAAAGTTATATCTAATCCTATTGTGCCATTTTAACCTAACAACCTTCTAGAGTAAACTTTAAAACTTATATTGTTTTGGCATGGTAATAATAGGATATAATACTAGGGATAGCATATTGATTTGAAACATGACGATCGAAAAACGATGTGGTTGGGGAATAGGGTGGTTGGGAAGCATTGGTTAGTCGGATGGTCGGAATCGTTATCGTTTGGGAGCACCATACTGGACCTTATTGACTTAGAAATGTTGATTTAAAATATATGACGAAGTCATTTTTGGAACAATTGATGAAATTGTATGATGTGGTCATACTTTGGAATATTTGATTCGAGTTGAGGACTCATGGAACATTTGAAACTGATATTCACTAGGATAATTACTCTGATCATTTAAATTATATTATTTCGATTTAAAGTATGTACTATTGTTTTGCACTTATCTTATTACATGATTAGATCTTGATTATTTGATACTATGTACATTACATATCATTTTTTTTTTTTTTGCTAAACCATTACATATCATATTAATGCTCTAAAACATTAAAAAATGAATCTAAGGGTAGGGTAACTTATTGAGCGTAAAAACTCATAGTGCAATTTCTTCCTGCTCCTGTTATTTCATAACCAGGTACCGACGACGATGGAGCCAGACTAGATTATACATTGTACAATGACGTTTATCCCGTAGAAGACACAGTCGAGCCGTGGATCACTTAGACTAGTTTAGACTGTTCTGACTTTACTTTTAAAGTCTTTTTAGATGTAAATAGTCTCTTTTGAAGTGTATTTTAACTATCTTATGTATCAAACTCGTATTTCAATACAATGATGATATTTTGGTTATTTTACTCTTTTTATTAACGTGTCCAAAATTTGAGACATTATATGCTTAGTGTCTCAATTGCTCACAAAGTAAAATCACTTCAAAGCCGCACGAAGTGTCTTACAGTTAAAGAATTAACCGTTGGTCCTAAGACCAAGGAATGAAGCTCCTAGGCCTTATCCCACTTATGGACGAGTAAAGAAGGCATACTAACATTGGCCGATATCAGGTCAGGGAAAACCTACTACTGATTTGTAGGTCCGCTAGAAGTGCCTAAGAATATAAGTCATAAATGCATAACAAATATTTTTTCTTCTACTACACGCTAGGGGGATCCATACTTAAATAACAAAATAATAAATGAGCAATGACAGACAGAGTTTGCTCGATTAATTTGAGAAACAACTTATTATTGTTATGAATTTTATTATTCTTAAAGTAGAAAGGATGCATGATTTGAACACAAATCATGTTTGGCAAGGGTGGAGTCAAAGATTTTAGAGATTAAAATTTTACTTACAATGAACACAAATTAGTTTCTAATAACTCCATCATCTTTCATCTACAAAAAGAATAAAAAGATCACAATTATTACAAAAAATGTGTGAAAATAAATTTTCTTTTCTATTTGATATTGATATTGTGGAAAATAGTTTCTAGCAAACGATACACGCCCGTGACATTCTTTAAAAATAAATGAATTTTCTCTCTCAAATCATCTATAAATGAATTGTCATATTTTCTCAATAATTTATTTACAAATCTTAATATTCTTTATTATCATTACACTACGAGTCACCCCAATCAATCCCAAACCCAAGTATTCAACTGTAAAATTTGATGAAAAATGAAATTAAAGGGACACTTCAGACATGTACACCACAAAACGGTTGATGTAATAATTAAATGGAGTAATACGATTCCGATATATACTAACAAGAGTGCTACACACACATCATTTTTACACATCACTGTGGAATTTTAAATTAATGTGTAAAAGTGATGTGGAAAAATGATGTGTTTGTAGCATTTTTGATATACTAACACTAAGAGAAAAGAGAAGCCATAATGAGTCCAGGGATGTTAGTTTAAAAGAGTCTAAATTTTTATTAATACCCCCTCTACAAAAGTCAATGAAAAAGCAAATTCAAACAATTGACCCTATTTGATTGAGACTAAAGGCTCGATTCAGTTAAAAGCCAAGGTATCCGGACAGTTTTGGAATTATCCCAACCTAATGCTGACTAATCATCGGTGGACCAATCCTTATGAATTAATAGCACCTGAGACATCAAGTCGTCATTAGGATTCCACCGTCACCACATAATTGACCAACACCACAACCGACCCAACTTAGCATCTCGGCCTAAAAAAGGAAGTTCACACACCCGAGTCTCCCTACAGGGGGTCTGGGAGCATGCTGATGACAAATGGTTGCCCACAAAATTGAACCCACAACCTCTATGTTAGCATGCCGGTTTTTACCAAGCACATCAGCCTCAGTTCGAAATAGAAAAACAAGAACCACCACAGGTTGCTACAATACATATATAGATAACATCTATATTGTATGTATAAATGTGAAACTAACTTGTATGAAAGAAACAAAGGATCTTAAAATCATGCCATAACCAGCATTCCTAAAAGACTACAACTATCGACACCCTAAAAATCTACTCATGTCAATGAAAAATAAGCTTTGATTAGTGCAAAGGAAGGTCATGCATCGCTCAAGAGAGAAACTGAAAACAAACAAAACTTCGGTACATATCCGCAGAGATAAAAAGCCCAATTTAAGTGAAATAACTTCATTGAACATATAAGTTAAGGTTACACGCCACAAAGGACTTATTCTAAGTCGAATATGTTCTAGCCCAGACAGCTGCTGCTGCTTCTTCTTCTGCTGCTGCCACTGCCTTCGCTTGAAACAACTTAAGAAGAGGATGTTGCTTCTTTATTTTTTTTGCAACTCATACTTACTCTTAATAGCTTCCCAAAATGCAGGTATCGCGACATTATCAGGCACTTCCTTGAATGATGGAAGGTAGTTTACATCCACAATGACATGGTCACCAGTGTTTTCCTGAATCTGAACATCCCACATATATTGGTTTTCGAAAGACAAAAAGGAAAGACCAGTAACCAAGGAGAAAGAAAGAATGCATTGTGAGAAGATTTGCTGAATCAGTAAGCTTTCCAAAGTATATTTCTCTACTCATGCACCAATACATGCTATCTGTGTCGAAGTTTGTGCAATCCACAACGCATGGGAAAATAAATCAGATCTAATCAAATGCCTCTGGAAAATAACAATGCTGTGAAACATGATTAAAAAATGTGCAAAATCTGTTGCTTTTCATGAGAACCTACGGGAAGTATTTGCCCTTCTCGCGTTTTCTGCTTGATCATGATAACGCAAGACAAAATTGGGTTCATAGAGGAAGAGGTGTCTTTTGACATAATACGGAAACAGGGTTGAAGAAAAGGGGAAGTATTATTTTTGAATCGTTATGTACATGGTTTCTAGAAACTGCATAGTCAGTCATTGTTTACTGGTGGATAAAAAGGGTCCAGTTGCGTATCATAAAGCAACCAATTGTCACTTTTACATGAAAACTTTTGGTCTGTTACCAGATTGTGTCATATAGTACTTGATTGTCCCTTTTGCATGAAAACTTTCAGTCGTTCTCTTGCTTCTTTTTCATTTTCTTATCTCTAGGATGGAATCCCTTGCAAAAATTACAGGCCCTTCATAACATAACATAATACTAGTTAATAATTAACAGAAAAGCTAAGTCATCCGATCTGATGATTTTGTTTTGCTAAACTGCAAGTTGCTATAAATAGCATGTTCAAATAAAATAAATTGGCTACTCACAACAACGTCGAAACCAAAGATGGTAAGCTCAAGCATTCTCCGAAGCCAGCATGCAGCATCAGTCACCAGCCCAATATCAATCTCGTGATTGGCCTTCTGGCAGTTCCCATCTTCACGATGCTGGTTTTCTTTAGAAGTAGGTAAAGATTTCAAGCTGTGGAGAAACCAACAGATTATGGGTACTCCATACATGCTCCCGAAATAGAATAAATTGGGCACACCCAATGAATAGGTAAGAGAAGCAAGTTTAAGAAAAAAGCATACGGAACCTGTCAAAGAGTAAAGGCTTGAGTCCATTTTTCTCAGAGAATTTTATCAAGCTATCTGCATTAGGCGTAGATTTCTTAACTGCATAAAAAACTTTCTCACCCAAGACATAGAATTTGAAGATAAACGAGGAGTGATCCACGTATTCCTGCATTTCAAAATTATTTTCATCATTCACTTCAACGAAAAGACCCACGCTACTCAGCCCTAACAAAAGTACCTTCATTCCAAGGATAATAGCATACGCAGAGATACGTCTTTGAAAACTATACTAGGGCACAGACATGTTTCGGTATCCAGAAGCCATGCATAGTGGTATAAAAATTTCAGAGAAGCAATGCCAAATGATTATAGGAAAGAACACCAATGTGTCCATTTACACTCAAAAATTGGGACCAGATAACAACTATTAAAGTAAAAATCCATTTTTCATATTTGCTTAGCAGAAAAATAAGGATACGTCCGAGAAGGAAGTTTACAGGAGGTTAATCTTTAACAGATACAGAATATTTGGAGAAAGAAAACATCCAAAGTCTATGAACAGGAACCAAATCTGCTAAAATTTAAAAAAAAGAAAAACACTAGATTTACCATGACACATTAAGCTTTTGATATCTCTAAACTAAGATTGATTGTCAAATAAAACAAAGACGACACAAATTGGGGTCGGCATAAAAATTGATGGGCTTAACTCTTGCTCTCAGGGGATGCAAGAGATGCTTTCATGCTCAATAAGGTTAAAGTTAATGTGTATGAAACAAATTCAACGCCTGCATGAGGATACAGACACATCAACAGACACCAATCCATTACTGTGATCAATAGAGTTGGGCTTCCTACGTGTTCAGTGTAAGAACTAGTGATACGATCAAAATTATACGAGTCAAAAACTACAATGAAGTAATTTAAAGTCACTTTTGACGAAACAAAAGTTCTTTTCCAAAGTCATCTTGGGAATAGTGATCACCCACCATCCACCATAACAAAACTGGTCACAATATAATGAACCATCATCATCACCAAGGACGAGTTTCTTACTCACCTGCACAACAGCTGGAAGGGGTACACTCAAACCATTGTAATCTTCATCTCTGAAGACAATTGCCTGTCCATTTTAGATACAATTTCAAAAACAAATAAAAAAATGTCATTCGAAATAGAGATGCACACAACTTACACAAGTTGCATATGTTGGTCCAGGAACAATGATCCAGGATTAAATTTAGGGACTGCACATAGTGAAAGGAGCTGGACAAGCCCCAATGTCACGTGATCAACCTAGTTGGTAGGTCTGGTGCTTGCTGCGTAAGCAGGAGCAATAAAGGAACTCATTTGTATTGACCAGGAGTGAAGTTGCTAACATGAAAAAAGAAGTGTAGTTTCTTTGGAAAGTTAATAAGCGCATCAAGCATCAACGGCTTGGATTAGTAATCACTAATTGCAGACTCAAGCAAAGAAAAAAAGACAATTGATCTCCAACTGAGAGACCTTCAAGTTGTGACAAGATGTTAATCACTGGTGTCTGGCATCTCATTAAAAAAGGCCAAGTAAAAACAGAGGATCCACTAGCAACTTCAACTTGAAATAAGGAAAAAAACCTTTTCCCCTGAAAAAGTAAGGGGTTTTAGTTTCATACATCTATTTAATACTTGACTTTTTCTTTTTCTTGTTGAAACCTAATATGGTTTCTGATCTACTAAACTTGGGGCTTGAGTGGGAAAAGATAACCCGCAAAAATACACTCTTTCCAAGAAGAATGTTCATAATGACGACAATGATGATGATGAATGGCGCTAAGAAAAAAGAAACAATGGACTACTGAAAGAAACCATGAATTTAGTGTAGCGCTTTTAATAAAAGGTTAGACAAGAATTGGTATAAAGTCCTCTGATGTAGCAGTCAGTCATCTCCGTCAGAGATGTCCAATTTTAGCATATCCCCAACTATAACACCTCAATTAATAAGTTGTGACTGTGTCTTGGTTGACCTAATGCCCTCCACCTCTAATATGTTTTGCCATAGAGAAAATAAAATTTACGCAAACATATTGAGAGTGCAGCTCTATATGCCTAACTTCCTAACAAAAAGAAAAAAGATACCCAGTGCACGAAGAGGCTGTTTCCAAGACTCGAACCCATAAGCCAGAACTGTAAGCGCAAGAAACTGACAATCAGACAATGTTTCCACTTTTACCAGAAGCAAAACATACTAAAAAATATTCTTTATTATCGGTTACTGATTACAAACCAATTTTGAAAAATAACTCCAATAAAAAGTTCAAGTGTTAGTTGCTCTTCTCCAATGGGGGTTATCTATGCCAGAACTCCAATGTGGTAAATATTCCTCATACACGTCTGTTGATCTGTTGCGAAGTGGAAGGACAAATACCCAAATAATTGAAAATATCAAGAACTCTGAAATTGGTAAACCACACACACCCCTTCCCCCCCCCCCAAAAAAAAAAAAAAAAAGATGGGAAAAATGTCCCTTAATCTGTCTCTGATGACACTTATGCTCTCCTTTCCTGGGTGGTAGCACATCATAAGCCTGTTTAAGAATGTAAGTTTTTCCTCAATACCTATACTCTATTACTAATAATCAGATATAAATGGTAATCTAGATCTTTGAGGGAGACAACACGGGGCTGTCCCCATAACCACATATATATGAATCTTAATCAAATGTTAATTTACTCTTATAGGCAAGAAAACTGTACCAAGGTAGGCACATTGACTAAATTATCATTCGTTTACTGCCTAGGCGCCTATTATGCAGATCTTGGAAACAGCCTTGGCATCCAGATGAGGCCTATAAAAACATCCTTACCACGAGGAAAGATCACCAAAAGCTAAGTCACTATTACCAGGGATTTATACATGCATGTTCAAAGCACATCAAACGTGGAACTATATTAGTCTGCTAAGTCCCTATGCGACTTTGTTAATCCAAACACAAGAATCCCACCACTCAAAATATTAAGGGAAGCCTGATTAAGGAATCAAGTAAGCAAAAGTTGTGACGAAAAAACTCACAATAAATGTCGTTCATCATCTCAACCAGATTTTGGAGCGAAAAGGTCAAAAAGTGATATCACTGCTGAAGCAAATAAAATTTTTTGCCATTTCAGATAGCCGACTGGTTCAACCAACACCACTTTAAAAGCTCGTATCTTCTAATACTAGAACTAAAAACTCATATAAATTATAGAGTAAATAAGTGATTACCATACTGTGGGCATCAGCTACACCACAAGCAACTTGAGGTTTCACAATACAAGGTGGAGTTAGTTTAGCTTCTACTAGCCTCTGTACCAGATTTGGTTCGTTGAAGTTGTTCACCTGCACAGCAAAGCTGCCTATTTAAGTAGGGTTGAATCATTTGATAATGAAGCTACCAGATTGAATGCACAAATCAAACTATCTATGCAGGCTAAAATACAAGACTAAATTTTATTGGCAAGAAAGAGACCCAAGGACCATATATAATTAAACCCCCATAACTAGCTTTCGTAGAAGACCGGTTCCATCAAGATGACCTGGATAAAGCACTAAGAAAACAAAATTAAGTAATGTTCCAAGAATGAACTTGCTATTGAGTTGACACTACCCTTAGGTCTGCACTTCTAGGCCAAGAAAGGACAGGACAAAAAACACAACCAAACACCCTACCACCAGATGTAAAACAAGGACATAACCAAAAGATCATCAAGTTTGTAAAATTACAGATACACACTGAGGTGTAAATATCTTGAATTTCTTGAATAGAAGATTTTGTAACATATCTGTGAGACCAAAATCCCACCAAAGTATTTCCCCATCTACTCAGTGACACCTACAGAGGAACTACTTGAACTTATCTTTTCACCTTTTCCCCAGATATACAAATAAGGTTTGCTCCATCACTTTCAAGAGATGACAATTTCAACCACCTCCAGTTTGTTGATCCAAGCTCAAGTCATATTGGAGTCTTTTGCTCTGTCTAAACCCCGAAAAAGAGAAAGGAAGTCAATTTCACTTGCTTCCCTTCCTTCACCTAGTCCACGCATGAATATTTCAGAATGCCCAACTCTAAATAGGGTGTTGCATGGAAAATTGTGAAAGCAACAAACCATAAAACCATAATAATCTTTCGTGTCTTCTACCAGATGGTATCAAGGCACAACCTTAAGAGAAGGGTTTTAGCACTCTTTATTCAACTTAACACCCCTGTTTGAATACTAGTAAAAGTATTCATACAGCGAAAGCTATTGAACTGCTAACCAAAATCATTTACCATAATATAACAACAAGGGTAAATTGTCTGTGTTGCTTTTATCAACTTCCAGAACTGCACATGAGCATAAAATTTGAGACACCCTGGCAAAGTAAAACCTTGAGAAAATGAGGGGGCCTGATTTTACAGCGACCTTCCACATTGAGATTTTCCAAACCAAGAAGAATCTGTTGGATTTTTAATCGATCCAATACGGGATAAATGTTGTTAAGTGGGTCGATCATACAGATATCTGGCTGGTGTTCGATGTACCTGAACAAGAAGCAAAACAAAGAAAAAAAGAACTTCGTGAAACAAAGGTTAAACTTATTTAATCAATTCTCAGAAGCCAACTATCTTTTCAGTTCAAATACAATAAGAGAATATTACTCGATTATGCTCATCTAGTTGGACGCTATTGGTTGGACAAACAAAATTCTTGAAAAATAGAAAATCTCTTAAATAGCCAAAAAAATAACTTAACAAATGGGTGCTACCTTATTGCCATTGCCATCATTTCTAAAATAATTCCCAAAATGCAAGAAATTAGACCTTATGTTGGCTGTGATAGCATTGCAAAGAACAAAATGCTAATCTTCTTGTCCACCAATACCAATCAAGTAGAATTCTAGAAACTTTAAAAATTACCTTTCCAATTCCTGCATGCCCCTTGTGAAAGTTATTTGGTCAAAGAATTCTGAAGATATGCTCATTCCCACCGAAACAAGCTCATCAGTTGCTTTATGTAGAACTATGTCAATCTCTTGTAATTGAGATGATATAGGAAGCTCAAATGTAATGGACGTAAATATCAACCCATTTGGAGTAGGATAAGTGGGGAATGCACCTCTCTGCCACAATCAAAATAAAAACACACGTAGTTTTTACTATAATAAAAGTGTCAGGTTCAACGAATGAAACACTCCGACCATAATCACTAAATGATATCTTTCGTGTTGTGGGCTAGTGACCATATGAGGCCATGTCAATATGTAGTTCTCCACAAACTTATATTTCTGGCCCAATGAAGTACAACTAGATCAACGAACTACTTTCCAAATTACAAAACAAAAATGTGGCAGTCAAAGCCTATATAGTGGGTCATACAGGATATATATAAAGTTTCCTTCTAAAGAGGATCCCTCATTTTTGCTAAAATGAGGACATCCCATTTTCTAGTTATATTATGAGGACCTCTCATTTCCTGGTTACATGTTTTTAAGGGTACCCGTGAGAAATAGGCTCAAAAAAATATAGGGAAGGGTTTGATCAAAGCAGTTTTTTATAAATACTGATAGGAATAGTTTTATGAAAAACTATTAGGATTAAGTCCTTCACGGTAATATTTTGAGCTGATTTCTCGCAAGTATCCTTAAAAACATGTTTTAAACACATTGAATAGTTCAGGTCATCAATATTTGATCAGGAAATAGGAGGTCCTCATTTTAGCTCCATTTCCTGATCAACTATTAATGATCCGAACCATTCAATATGTTTAAAAGATGGTCAGTATTTATAAAAAACTATTTTGATCAAGCCTTTCCCGATATTCTTTTGACCCGATTTCTTGCAGGTACCCTTAGAAACATGTTTTAAATGCATTGAGCGGCTTGGATCATCAAAATTTAATCAGGAAATGGGAGGTCCGCATTTTAGCAAATATGAGGAATCCTCATTAGAAGCTTACAACACACACACACACACAATGTTTGCATGTTATCATTCTACATTTAGTGCTTACCTTTGCAAAATCTTCTACACGAGATGGCTTCATAATATACCCAACTCTCACGTTGTTGTTACCTGTTGCCTGTTTTGCAATTTGATACAGTAGAAAAAATGAAAGAAAAAGAAAGAGAGAAAGAAAAATATTAAAAAGTGCAACAGACTCCAAATTTATTCTTGAAAACAACTACATTATTGAAAGTTGAAATAAAACAGTTTTCCAAAACAAATCTGGGTAATAGGATAGGTTGTGATATCATAGAGACCTTAAATAGTCTAGAAAATAAACAAAACCTCTTGCATAAAATAACCGAAAAAGTTATCAATGCACCAAATTGTCAGTAAAAATTTGCTGCCTGCAGCCAATTCACACTTCTGCAGTGGACAACACAACTAGCTGAATGATATCTAAAATGTAGGAATCTCCACATTCAAGATGCTTAGCAAGGTGACGCAATGGAAGACTAAAATGCCATGACCTGCATATGTGGGGATATTCAAGAATCAGGAGTATGCAATTGCAGCATTGTAGGCATGGGGCCGCTAGAGGTAACTCAATACTTTTGCTCTTACAGGATAGAGATCTCCAAAATGAAAAGTTAACTGAAGTGGTGACTAACCTAAATGGCATACTCTAGTCTTTACAAGCACTGACCAGGTTTCCTTGTCCATGCACATGAAGTAGAGTGGTGCAAACCAAATTACACAATGGGTTTCTAGAGAGAGAGAGAGAGAAACTCCCAAAATGGAAAATGAAGATATTCTTTCTTAATATATTGATACAGGTTACCACAAAACATTAACACGTACCTATTTATAGTCTACTATTAAAAAACATTAAAATACAAAATTACCCCTAAATACATACTACATCATAGAGCGTGAGACATAGTAGACCACCATACTTTAGTCTCCACTTGCCAGTATTCTTGTTGATTAAATATATTGAGGGAGGTAAACAGACACCACTATACATTCTTATGTACATGTGGGAATACCCTGTGCTGAGATTCCACCCATTAAGATCATACCTGCCCGGGTGAACTGGTCGGTTTGCAGAACACGAATCTTCTTTCTTTGCACAAAATATGCTTCCACTCCATTTTTTATGTTTTAATCTGCAGGATCTGTTAAGCAAGAACCAGCTAATGGTACACTTTAAACCCTTTCATGCTTAAAATGCTACGTGTATACCTTGCTCCAGCTGTATTGTTTATTCTGCAGATTTTAAATGTATATTACCTCCAATACGCAATTTTGTTAGGGGAGACCATGACTCGGCCTTTTTTACTAGCACTTGAAGATTCATTTATTGCAAAAGATAACGTTTTCTTTTCCTCTCAGTCAGTGGAAGTGGTGGTACAAGTGAGAATTCAAGCATGCTATACATTGAAAAACTAGAAGAGTTGCCTACTTGCCTTTAATCGCCACCTGAATAGAAAGGCTGCTAAATGTGGATTGTGATTCCAGATTCCATACTTTGATACTGCTTCATTTGTTCCCTTGGGAAGCCTTGTTATAATTTCTACATATAAGAAGTGGACCTGGTTTACTGTGACCTGATCTATCTAGCTTGAATACTTCAGATGAGCTGTACTTAGTGGGATCTTGTCTACCATATGTTTGGTATATCCACTTTACGGACAGCTCGTGCATACAGGTGGTCCATGGCAGTTGTCAGCTCATGTAGTAAGGTGTTGTATCATGTCCAGCAATGAGCGCAACAAACCTATAGACCCTTATACGTGTCCTCGCGCTCCTGCCCCTGCCCCTGACTCCAGAGCCATATGTAACTAGTCTAATTGATGCTTTAAGCCATAAAAGTAATAAACAGTTTTTTATGGCTGATCAAAAAAGCAAATACCTATGGGAAGAAAAGTGCAATTCTATATGTAGTCTAATTAAGGGGATAAAATGATTAATCAATGGTATCCATCTGACTACATAGTCATTTGAAAGCCCAAAACAATTGAGGGAGGAAAACTATACTCGAACTGCTGCTGCCCTAGTTCGGCCAGATTGACACAACTTCATTGGTACAAATGACATGGTGCTTAGTGATAGGATAAACATTCTAGTGCGATGATCTAAGCAAGTTAGGTGCATAGAAGGAACCGACCATATCAATAAGACAAGTGTTCCCTTGTATCCACAAGAGAAGTTGCACACGTCATGCAGAGTCGTACCATGAATGAACTTGTTCAGCGTGTCGTTTCGAAATGGAATTAGAATGTAGTTGTTCACGCGTAATGTGGGAGATTGTGAACTTGCAAGTTGGGTTCAACACCTGGACTAATCTTTAAGTGAATCATTTCTAAACATTAGATTTTGAATTAGCTTATCCTAAATGGAAGGATTTCAATCAAAAGGATAGTCATAATTACCCTTATATTTTTGGCTATTATAACTTTGAGACAAGATAAAAGGAAATTTGAAATTTACAAGTTTCAGCTAAGATGTTTGATCGATCCAATACATGTCTGCAGCAAAGATCATTCTGATTTCTTACCCACACACGTGTACATCAAAGCCATTTGATTACTAAACCCCACTATTGTTCACTTTTCAAATGAAATTCTGCATAACTAAAAGGACAAAATCTTCAACGAGTATAAGGTGTCTTCTACCATGAACTCAGGAGTCTACTTCAACTGACGTCACCAAAAGAAGTTAAGGACTGATTCAATAGCCTTATGACCGGGTGGAGTGGACTTGTTTGGGCCTTAATAATACAAATGCACAGGTTTCTAAATGTAAGGATTATGCAGAATCCTAACACAGAATCTAGAGGATACGGATCAAAAAATAAAAAATTGGAAGTACAAAATTACAAATATGCGAGAACACCAGATTTATATTGTACACCCAATGTGGTTACACCCACCATCGCTGCATCTGTTTTAATATGATAACGTTGATGGAGAAAAAGACAAAGATACATTGGAGTTTCCCTATTGTAACGATATTAATATGCAGGGTTACAAGTGAAAAATCCAAAAATACAGTTAGGATTTGACAAAAGCATGCTTGGTGTACAATACTGGCATCATTCTCCAATCTCCGTAACTTGGTGAATTTCCAACTCAGACGAAGCCTAACTCAGAACATAGCATCTGATCAGAACTCTATCCGTATACACTGATATGAATGCATACTATCAATTCGAAGGAACGCTTACAACTTCACTGAATTAGCTTACCCGAGAAGGTCAACATAAGTGCAAATAAACCAGTATCAAATAATCAGTAGTATAAAAGGATATATAAGGCTTGCCTGATTGGGAATCTTCAGAGTAGTTTCTTCGGACAGACTGTTTCTCAGCGAAGGGACATGATCCGGCTCAACAACGGGAGCCGGCTGTTGAGCCTGGACAGAAACAGCAACCTCCTGCCGATCAACAAACTCAACTCCACCGTGGTACTGCGGACGATGATACTGAACCGGAACATGATGAGGGTGGGGAGGAGGATGTAGCACATCAACGTGACCGTCATTGTGAATCGGAACATGGAAAGTAGGATTCGGGTCGGGGTACACATTGATCAATCCGTGAGGTGAACATTGCTGCATAGACGGTGATGACGATGAGCTTCGGGGGATGAACTCGGGTGCCTCGGCGTTGAGTCGACTGGAAGACGAATTTCTAGAGAGAGATGCATCTGACGACGAGGGCAACGGTGATGATGTAGTTGTTGTGGATGAAGATGAAGGAGATTGAAGGTGGTAATCGGCGTTTGTGTCATCGGTGAGAGAGAGGGAAGAATCTAGGGTTTTAGAGAGTGAATTTGATAAGTCTTGGGCCATCGTTTAGTTTGTTTAGATTATTTCTTCTTCGATTATATGGTTTTCTTCGTTTCCGAACAAGGGATCTGGGGTTTTCGTGGGGATGGAAATGGAGTCCTCTCTCGAAGTGAGCAGAGTGTCTGGTTTGGGGGTGGAGACCAAATGGAAAGGATTTCTCTGTTTCGGGCTGTACCCGGTTTTCCATATTTAGGGAGTGTTTGGTCACTTCATTTTTTTCATTTTTATTCTACATTTTTGTATTTTAAATGTGTTGAAGCTGGACATGGAAAATTAGTTAAATGGCAAATTTAGACTGATTCGGCTTATTAAGGACGAGTTAATTTAATTATGAGTCAGAATTTATTATTTGAAAAGTTTTACCGCCTCATATCCTTTTATAGATGAATTTGTCCCTATTTTATTTTAGCCGTCGTCAATTGTTATAAACACGAAGAGATAATTTTATCTATTAACATTATTATTTTGAAAATTAACAGATAACATTGTTAGTTAAAGTACTTGTTAAAAGTGATAAAAATATTGACTGATAAACACTAACAGATAGATTCATCTAATAAAATTATTATTTCAAAACTAGCGGATAAAGTTATTTGTTAAGATATCTATTAAAAACGACAGATGATATTAATTGGTAAATACTAACAATAACTTTATAATAAAATTATCGTTTCATAACTAAAAGATAAAGTTATTTTCTTAATGGGCAAGTCAGATAACATTATATGTTGGTTTGATATATCTATTAGTCAAATTAGAAAACATAAAACATATAATTTTATCTAATAACATTATTATTTCGAAAACTAACAAAAAAATATTATTTGTTAAGATATATGTTAAAAGCAACAAAAATATTAACTGATAAACATTAAAAGATAGGTTCATCTAATAAAAATTGTTATTTCAAAACTAGTAGATAAAGTTATTTGTTAAGGTATTTGTTAAAAAGAATAAATGACGTTAACTGGTAAATACTAACAAGTAATTTTATCTAATAAAATTATCACTTTTATATCTGATGAACAAAAAACGTTATTGTGTGTCTGCTAGAACGGTATTTTTAGAACTTATGTGTCAAAAGAATTTCTACATGTAATTTAGTTTTAAAAGAACCGTTTGCTGAATAAGTTGCTCACTATTGACTGTTCGATGAATGACCCTTTGTAAAAAATGAATTTTGAAAAATGAATTGAAAAAATATATAATTCTAAAATCATACCTAAAAGAACTTTTTAAATTTTCTATATAAATTTATACTACTCTTTTACAAAATTTATTATACACATTGTATGTTCACAAGTTGCAATTATAGTCTAAAAATCAGTAAGTTTTAATCTAGACTTTAGAATTAAAAATAGTTCTCAAATACCCTGTAGAAATTTAAAAATTTGTTGGCATGTTTAATTCAAAAGCCATAAGAAAGTTTTAAAAAAATATAAGATAGTTAAAGAAGTTGGGATTCAAATATTTTGGAGGAAAAATTGTCTAGAAATATCAATGTTAGATATGGAAAAAGATCTCTTCAATAATCTCCACATCTGGAAGGTTACATTTAGACTAGATAGAATAGTTTTAGGAGTAGTTTGTGACATAAATGTTTTATCGTATTAACGGTTGTTTGCTAGTCGATGTTACTAGCATTTGTTAATCTTGCTTTAGTCTTGTACTCTGGTTCTTCCACTTGGCAATGAAAAAGTCTTGAAATATGGCATTGGACGGCACATTCACCTTGTTAACAATCTACATTTCAACACTTTAATTTGTTATTGTCATTGATTTCTTCTCTATCGATTATGTCGAGAGACAGAAATTTTTTATAACAAATTTTGGCACTAGAAAGAGGGCATCGTTACTAATTTAAAAGTGGTGGCAAGAACAAGGATAAGTAAAGAAGAAAAAACTCACAAATCGAAAAACAAGTGTCTTATTTTTGTTATTGTTTTGCAATTTAAATCTCTGTCAATTTAGACGACAATTGATCTCCGACGGGACAATATTCTAACTTGAATAGAAATGACACAAGCAAGATGGTAAGAGTCGTCACTTGTTTCGAGGGCTAATTACCAATATCATATCATGCCCATAAATTTAGACGAAATAATTCGGTATTGTGAAGAAGAAATTTATTGACGTGAAGATAAAATTCATGCCATTGAAGAAGAAATTACTTCTATTAATTGGCAAAAACATAGAGTGATTTCGACTTTGCCATATTATTTGCGCATGAAAGAACAATGCCAATATAATAAAATTATTCGTCAACTTGATAATCAAATTGATCAATTTGGTGTAGAAATTCTCCAATGGAAGAAAATACAGAAAATTTATGAAACTAATGATTTGTCATCTTCAAAATGCATTCAAGGTCTTTTTGAATGATGAAGAATTGTGTCAATCAATAGCTTTCACTAAAAAGCAGCCAAGTTATGAAAATAATACTATAAATGGACATGTTCAAAGGCCATTTGTGATTGAGATTAAATATCAACCTCTTGTGCCGTTAGCAACGAAAAATCAATTGGTAAAAAATAATGATAGAAACTTGACTGGAAAGCAATTTCAACGGGCAAAGAAAATCAATTTCTTCTATTAAATATGACCCTAGATGGTGGTCTTAAAAACTTGACCCAGGGACAACTTGATAAGCCAACAATGACAACATCAAGAGTTAGATCCCTTCTATTTTTTTAAGCCAAATTTAGTTAAACACCATGAACAAATTAAGGTTCATGACTTTGAAATTTTGGACGTTATCCAAAATTATTAAAATGATGAATTTTTCAAGCCGCACTACAATAGATTTTATTATTCAATGTCCACATGGGGTTTGTTAGGTTCACACAATAATTCTTGACTAATTGACTAATGAAATCATGTAGTCTATATAATATTAATCCATTATGGCACTATCGGATTGCGTTTACTAAAGGCGCATTATACGATTGTCGTACTAAAGCCAATTAGAGATCGATAATGTAAAAAAAAATGACAATGAGAAGAGATTTCTAGTTTTCTACTACTTTCTGTAAGAAGAAAATGTGAAATATTTTTACAACTCAGAATTTCATCATAATAGAATTTAAACATTAAGATGTCTCTAATGAGCCAAATTATGCAACAATAATGACTTTTGACGTTAATTTCTAAACTAATAAAATTTTGTGTACCACTTAAATGTGATGGTTTAATGTCGATTATGTTACATGTAGCGGATCGAATTGCCAAACCTACCTGACAGGGAGTCCATGGATTGAAGGATGCACTAGCCCATGTCGATAGCTTGGGGTTTCGGTTGACGTACTACCGAATGGACCGACCATGGACAGGTCGAACAACCGCGCTAAGCCCAGGATGTCATAGGTCATGTTGGCCAATAGGACCGTCATCGTGTCAGGTAGTTGATCAATGACGAGTTCAATGCGTGGGCTGTAGGCACCCCGCGTAGCTAACCGGACACTTGGACCGGAATGAGGGTGTTTGGGAGGGATTTTTTGAGGCGTTTTTGAATTTTTGAATTCTGATTTTGAAATTTTATATTCTAAAAACTCATAATCAGAATCTGTGAAGTGTTTGGTAGAATTGTGTAAAATAGATTATGAATCTGTAAAGTGTTTGGTAATATAATCAAATTATTAGATTGTGGGAGAGTAATTATGGGTAAAATGATAACAAAATTTCAGAATTCAAAATCAGAATCTCAAAAGTAGCTCTAGACCTACTTTTGAGATTGTGGCTCTAAATGCTTGTTTTGAGAATCCCACAATCAGAATCTCATAATTAGAATTTCAAAATCAGTATCCCAAACACCTAAAAATCTCAAAATGAGAATCCCAAAACAAAAAACACCTCAAAAAATTCCTCCCAAACACCCACGATATTCTATTACCAAACTAAGACACTTTATGGCTTATAAATATGGGATTGCAAAGCAAAATTAGGTACGCTATCAATTACAAATACAATCTTTATTCGTTTTTGTCTCACATATTCTAACTTAAGCATCAAAGTGTCTTCCAATTGGTAACAACTGGGATGGCACTAATCGATTATTCCTTGTATAGGCTATAGGAACAACTCGAATCAAGGAGACGAATCAGATCAAGATTGGTGAATTTTCACAACCCCACAATTGGTGACTCCGTTCGAGATGATAATCTTTCTTTTTTGATAAGTACGATGGCAAAATCTCCATTGAGAATAGAAGTTAGGATGGTTAGGCTCAACCGTAAGGATTCGGTGGGGGTTCCAGCCGACGGTGGAAATGAGGTTGTGGTTCGAGAAGGTGGGTCAGGCAATCCATCATCACCAGAAAGGGTTCCCCCCGCTGACCTCACGAGAATACATATAGAAGTTGGAGCAAGATCTTGAGAAAAAGGACCAAGCCCTCAATAGCTTACGCATGGAGGTCCTTCAACTCAGGACGGAGGTGCAGAAAAATCAGATTTCGATGATCAACCATACTCGAGACTGTTAGAGATTGATTTTCGAGATCCAGTGATGAACGTGCACAGATTATACAACAAAAAAATATGAGACTTTACTAGGCGAAATTATGGTTCATACCTTTGAGACCTTTCTGGTTTGATTTCAACAATCTTCACAGTTTAATCTTGATCGAACTTTGATCATGGCTAGAATAATTTTACTCGATTGACCTCGAGATCTTCTACCATAATCCTATTGCACCTTGATCACGAACTGAGTGTGGGTTCAAAAACGTGATCTCGTTGCCTTCTCAGAACCTCTCTTAATATTTCGAATATCAAGTTGTATCTGACCTAGAAGGCATAGCGATATATATATA
>JABCMJ010011243.1:1241-15082 GCA_014822125.1 Arbutus unedo | reverse complement strand
GGCTGACAATGCCCACTGCATAAGAGACATCTGGTCAAGTGTGGACTAAGTATATTAGTTGGCCTACTAAGCATTGATATCTCTCTTTATCAGTGCATTTCCCCGAGTCTCCACTGAATTGATGATTTGTCTCAATAGGGGAAGTTGCAGATCTACAACCCAACATACCTGTTTTTTTCAATAAATCAAGGATGTACTTCTGTTGAGAGATAAAAACATCCCGATCTGATATTGCCACTTCCATTCCCAAAAAGTACCGCAGTGATCCCAAATCTTTAATCTTAAATTCTTGAGCAAACTTGATTTGAGACTAAGAATCTCATCTACGTCATTGATTGTCATTATTATATCATCAACATAAACAATAAGGATAACGATCTTACCAACACTTCCTTTGATGAACATAGTATGATCGGCAATCCAAACTGCAACATAGCCTTTGAAAATCTGTCAAATCAAGCTCTAGGTGACTGTTTCAATCGGCACACCTTTCCCTCTGTCTTAGAGGAAGAAAAACCTGGTGGTATATCCATATACGCTTCCTCTTCTAACTCACCATGAAGAAATGCATTTTTCACATCAAACTGATGAAGATGCCAATTCAAATTTATAGAACTAAAGAGAGAAACAATGAGGGAGAATAGCAAATTGAACATTTCCCTGAAATAGCAGAAAATGACCCGTTTACTATTCAAACATTATCCTTACCAGAACAGGTAGAGAAAGAATCAAACACAAAGGAACCTGTGATATGATTGGAAGCACCAAAATCTATAATCTGAGAAACAGCAGAAAAGGCAGTAAATGAACAAGTTAGGATATCTGTGTGAGCAAAATTAGATGAGGTGGAGACTGCTATGCGAGCGGAAGCTATAGTAGATGGAGAATCAGCCCGAGCCATACGGCGCTGGAGAGCTTATATTTCCCCTAAAAAAACACCAACATGATTAAAAGAAGCCTGGGGCCCAATACTGAACTCAGAATCAGGCAAGGTGGCAACAGGAGACTCCGAAATATGAGCTTGGGCCTGAGAGCACCCGAAACCATGACCACCGTGTACGCCCCCACGAGGGGGCTACCATGTAACTTCCAAAAAAAATTCCTGGTATGACCGGTGTTATTGCAATAATCACACCGGATTGACTCACGATCGCTAGGCCTGCTACTAGCACTAGACTAAGACTTACCATCCTGTGAAGGAATGGCAAGCAAGGCAGCACGATCAGTAGGAGAAGTGTGCACCATAGCACCCCTCCTGCTCTCCTCCTACAGAATAAGAGCATAGGCCTCGCTCAAAAAAGAAAACGGAACATGATCCAATAATTGCACTCGAATCTAATCTAATTCCATATCAAGGCCAGTAAAAAAGTCATAAACGCACTCTTTCTCCAACCTTTTTAACCAATTCGCAGCATCAACAGAACAAACAGCTTGAAAACCCTAATAATAATCAAATTTCTGCCATACTCCACTCAACTCAACATAATACACAGCTACAAATTGATGGTGTTGATCCAACATACGAAAGCGCTTCCTCAACTCAAAACATTGTACATCATTACCTTACTGTGAATAGGTTTGGACTGCAGTAGTCCAAATCTTATACGGTGTATCAAGAAACAAAAAAGTACGGTGAATATTAGCCCGCATAGAAGTAAATAACTAGGTCATGACTAAATATTTCTAAGATTTGAAGCGCTTAGGGGCAACACTCTCTCTCTCTCATCAGGTGCAAGAACAAGGCTCTCAATGAACTCTTGACATCCCTCTGGCTTCAATGGTTAAATTGAAAGTCGAAACCAGATTAAATAATTGGTATCATCCAACTTAATAGGATAAATATCCAATGGAGCGTTTTCAAAAAACCTGTCAAATTGGCTAGGCATCTTTAGGACTAGACGAACCAATGGGAACAATTTTTGGATTCTCAGCCATACAACAATGCATAAGAGAGACACACAACAAAAACCAAAAATAGCAACTGAAAAAACGACGACTGGAAAATAACCAGCAACAGAAACAATAAAGCACCAAACAATCAGCAAAAACATACCACAATTAGCAGCAAGAACCAAACTAGACCAGACTAGATCGCAACCATCAGTAAAAGGAGGGCCCGACAAGCCGACAAAAGGATGGGCCTGGTATGAAGGAACGCTGGTGGCTAGGCTAAAGGAAAGCCGGTGGCTAGGCTAAAGGAAAGCCGGTGGCTGGACTGAAATAGAGAACTCAGGAAACGGAAACAGAAATGCCGGCCAAAAACAAAAGGCGACAACGCTGGCCAGAAACGCCGACGGCGAATTCTCCGGCGATGGCAATGAGCAAAGACGAGCTCCGGCGACGGCGTGGCAAAGGCACTGAGCAGAAACGAGTACCGACAACGATGGGTGCTGGCCAACGACGAGGGCGACGGCAATGGCCAGCTAGGGTTTGGTGCAGTGGCAGTGGTGGGTGACGGCTAGGGTTTTTCGTCCCGCTCTGATACCATGTTAGATTTAAAAATACCGAATTAATGTTTTCCTTCTCATTACGTAATAGTTATACAAGAGGAAAAGAAATAAAGGAATTACACTTTGACCCTAATCGACTAATCTATTTACATAATAAAACTAATCTAAACTAAGTACATAATACACACGTAACTTAATAGTGTTAGAGGTAGTGTGCTTAGAGTTTAGTGTCCTTGTACTCTATTTCTCTTCTCAATGTATACAATATATGTGTATTGGGTTCGTTAACACCCAAAACACTTTGATAAACTCCGATAAGAAGGTTGACTAGGAATTAGCCGTGTGCTTCACCTACGATACACTTTTAATGATATTTAGAAAGTCCAAAATTCTTTGATCCTATGAGCGCTCTAACTCAGTTTGGTCACAAAATATTCTCAAGGAGTTCATTGCACCACTCATATGGTCTCTTCATCTGAATAATAAATAATCCCTCTATTTAGTGAAATATATTGCAATCAACTATTTGAACTCAAATCATCAATACTATGCAGTATGAAGATTGATATTGTGAGAAGTACCAACAAAGGCACGCAAGATTTGAGAGCTATTATTTCAGGATAAAGGCTTTGTCACACGAAAAAAAAAAACAAGGAATAGCTAAGCGGAGGAAAGTCGCTAGCTGACGGCAAGGAACTAAAGAAACATTATCGAAACCATCCAGACACTGAAAGTGTAATTCAGTATCTATGATAATCAAAATATTTAGTCTGTGCTTCCACGAAGATTAAGAAAGGCCAATAGTTTTTATTATACTAATCTTGGCCTGAAGAGAATGCTGGAATAGATATGAATCAACCTCCTAATTTAGCAAATGGCTGCTGAATTTCCATAATCAACCATGAGCTTTTACCACTGTATCTAGTAATTGCAAGAAAATATCGTTGTTATATACGTTCTAAAGAAGGGCCAACAAAATACTATTAGGACCCTATCTAATGGTTTTCACTGTGATTCCATGGAAATGTACACGGCTCCAATATTACTAAAAGAAGTGCAACTACTTCTATTGGATGCACACGTTAGCAATTCTTGTAAAGAACACTATCAACAGTGTCCGGTACTCACATTTTTAGGCCACAAAAAGCCTGCAACTAGTAAAATTAATTGCACATGAAAGTTCTTCCCACTTATGTCATTGTTCAAGATCGATGGTAAAAGGAAATGCCCTCAGAGGTGATTAATATCTGAAATGCGGCAACTTTTCTTGGCATGGAAGCACGCACATGCACATGTAAGAACATTTTATGTGCATTTTCAAGTTGACTAACTACACTTACATCGATGGCAGGCGCTTAAATAAACGAAGGTCCCATACATCTTGAGGTACATTAAATGTATTCATCGAGTCCTGACAGAAAAGTGTACCATAGTAATAGTTAAAACAAGAGATGTATTCCAATATGCTTAGAAGAAAACAAAGTGGGAAGAGAATCAATGTACGCCAAGCATAACGAACCTCCAAGGGAAAGAATAGCCTACTTACATTAGAAACTATGTCCCCAAGAAGAATCAAAGCAGCATCTGCCTGTAAATGAACCAAATATTACATATGTGGTACTAGCAGCATAAACAGGAATTGAGCCATCTCTACAAGAATCTTACGTTCCAAAATAACTGTAATCAAGCAATTTTAATAGTTAAATCTCAACAGATAACTTCCCAAAAAAACTTCAAGGCTCAGTTTCTCCCAATAGAATAAGTTATCTTGGTAACTGGCAAGCAGGATTGTTAAAAATACATAGAGAATGGACTAAAGCTCATATATTCAGACTAGTTCCTTTGGAAATGCAATTGACAAGTAAGAAAGAACCTCTTTTCCTTCTATAAATGGATATTCATATTTTACGCTAGATAGTATATCAACTCAAAACTCTTCAGCTTTGAGAACTCTCATAGACGAACCTTCAAAAAAGTTTTGAAGAATAGCTTTCACATAAACATTCAGAGACTTGATTGGTATATTACAAAATCAAGAGAGAGACGGTATGACATATTGACCTGATATAAAATGGGGATTGTTCAATAGGGTGGGGAACTGATGCATTCAACGCAAAGTCATAAAAAAGCAAATTAATGCAATATCAATTTATATTTGTTATAACAACTTATGATCTTATCCAATATGCAGGAAATAGATGCATTAGACATTCAATCCAGGTAAGCCTCTTTCGACTATTTATCTGCTTATGGTAATTATTCCAGAACTTGTACAAAGAACCACAGCTTGCATGTTTTTAACATTCAGGCAGGTGCAAACATGGTGTCCAACTTACAGAAAACTCCTCTATACAATAATACTAAAATGAGGGGTAATAACGGGCTCCACATTAAAACCCGCATAAATGACACGAAAGATTTACTTTTCATGCTTGATTTTGCAATAGTAAAGTGGCAATCACTTAATAACACAACACAAAAGTGGCAATCATTTAATAACACAACACAAAAGATGATTGCATTAGCAAAACTTACAACAGAGGAGACATTACTGAATACGGGCAAGCCACTCATTAGACAGCGCCATATTGTGTGCCAACCTCTGTCAGTCTGCAGAAACACTACCAAAAAGTTATTATAGTTTTCATTAGAGGGAAAAACACTGGATGAGGAAACCTATTGATCAATGTAGACGCCATTGCATGTTATGGAGTTATTTTACTAATTATTTGTCATTATGTTGCTTCAAACCTAACAAAAAGTCAAGGTTCAGAGAAATGACCACTACATAAAGAACGAGACATTAGATAGAGCTGTAGCCATAACAGAAACAAAATGGGAAGATCATTGAACAGTCATGCCCTGTCCTATGAATCAGTGGCTTGTAATCCAATTTGTTCCTCTGAGTCATTCCCACTTCTTTCTTCAGCCAGCAATTCCGGAATTTTGCATAAAGACAAAGGTATTAAAAAAACATCAAACTTATTCCAATTTTAACCACCACAAACATCTCAGAGCAGACTGGATTTATCAATTCTCAAGTAGCTGCTGGACAATACTCCAAGAGCCACCATTTACAAGCAAACCACGGGTGTGACAGAGTGCTCATCATTTGCTAATGGGACTTCTACATTTTACCTATTAAAGTACAAATAACACCTAAATATAACACAATGCTGTTTGGTTGGCTGGAAGAGGAAGGATGCGCCATGCAAGGTATAAGGACAATCATGTCAGGGTAGGGTTCCTTAAAAATTTATATCCCCGCCTGGGGTAACAAGGGTAATAAAAAGCATAATCATCCTATGAAATGACTCCCCTACGGTATTTAAGAACTTTTATAAAGCCCAGTAAAAAGAACAAATTACCATGTAATAACACCCCTACAGAACCAAAAAATACGTACACGGTTCAAAAGAGTTTGAAGCACATTCAATTCAACCAATTCAAAACCCATGAATATAATATACAATGTAAACTGATGAGTTGTTTTCAGGGACCACACGGACCAACAGTCACGTGAACACGGAGAAATACAAGTGAGTAAAATTTTTCTTGCTCTTTGACACGGTTGTCAAGGCCTCATCCTTAAATAATAAGACTGCAAAATCTAATGCGACTCAACATAATAATGGAGCTCCTTACAGTTTTCAACAACTTTACGGATCATGGAAGCATCAAAAGCACACTTTAAGATGCTACGCTTATCTTCAACGAAGATGGGAGGCTCAACCTAGAACTTGGAACCATAAATGATTATAGTGATAAAGGCATTAGAAATTCGTTTCATTTTGAATCATTCCGTCTATTTACTAATGAATCCAGCAATATTCACACGCATCCAAATACATGTGAAATTCAACTCGTGACGAAAGAACAATTTTTAGCTGAAATGATGTTCATTCTACTGAAGAATGAAACCTTATAGCATTCAAGAGATTCAAAAATAATTAGATCGATTTGGAAAAGAACTAATCACACTAGATACCTCATTTGAGGTGAAAGAGGAACCTGGCGAGGTGTCCACTCTTGGAACTGAAAGCAGCAGCACTGGAGAGAGTTGATGCAGACTCCTTAAAAACAAATACATATACATAAGAGACACAAAGCACACAATCATCAGACTTGTAAACAAACTCTAGCATGAACAATGCAGCATTTAACAAAAGTGATGGGCAGATGGTAATTGTACACAACTCAACGGTAACATACCTCAAAGCCCACAGCAAACAATCGTAATTGTGGCCCACATTTGCATCATTCATTATTCTGTCAATAAGATCCCAGTCCAATGATCTCACAATATCAAGAACATCAAAAAAAATTATACAATTTTGCATAGAAAGGCATAATTAAATTCTATGATCCTATTGTTCCAAAATGTGACGGCACAAGAGCATTCAACAAGATTCTGTGAAGAAGAAGGGTATAAGCACATGGAATTCTCACCCGCAGTTTTAAAAAAATGGCTTGTGACATTTTGATGCACTAAAATAGCACATAAAAGCAAAAGAAAGTAGAAAGTAGAAAGAGATAGGTAATAATTTCCTACTCCACTGTC
This sequence comes from Arbutus unedo, assembly GCA_014822125.1. Classification (NCBI taxonomy): domain Eukaryota; kingdom Viridiplantae; phylum Streptophyta; class Magnoliopsida; order Ericales; family Ericaceae; genus Arbutus; species Arbutus unedo. Next base: position 8,071 of record JABCMJ010011243.1, on the reverse strand, counting down.
CTATTTTGAGTTACATTTAGAGAATTATTTTACATTGTCTTGGGTAGCACTCCACGTCAAAAGCTAGGTGTTGAAGTGAGGTGATTATGTACTTCTACCTTCGTATCCAAGTGCTTCAAGATTTTGCTTCTCGCCCTCCCTCATGCACAACGTGTCCATACCATGTAACATGGTCTTAGGTAGAACTCAAGCCCAAAAAGATAGCTATTGAAGTGAACGTACCCGCACACACTATATATTCCACACTACTCCGTACCCATGCAATGTGAGACTTCGCTTCACACACTACCAGTGCTCTTCGCTACAGTGTGCTAACATGGCAGCACCTGCTCAACCCCAAAAGCAAGCTGTTGAAGTGAGGGTACTCTCATGTTTTATATTCCACACTACATTTGTACCAAGTAATGTGAGGCTTTGCCTGACATTTTTTTTCTAATTGACTATCCTATTTGGGAGTATTCTTCACCCAATAGTAGACAAGATAAGAAAGCAATAAATAAATATAGACCATAATAAAAGGACCCCCTCTGAGCCATTCCAAAATTCCAAAGCAAAATCACCTTTCAAAGCTTGCACAAATGCCATCAAACCAGTAGGCGAAAAGATCCTTGCTGATACGAGTACAATAGTTACGCGAGAGACAACAAAAGGCAGCATTCCTGTCATAAACCTCTCTTTTATTAATTCAAATCATGTACTAGGGAAATTACCAGGAAGAGAAATGGGGAAAGAAAACAAATACAATCCTTAAACACTTTCCGTATCATATCACCAGGCGTATATTTCAAAGAACTACTTCCTCAGAGAATACAAATATGTCATCAAGCACATATGACATAGGATGTATACCAAGAATAATAATCTCACAATAGACGAGCGACGTAGTGCAAGAAATTCATAGTCCTTCCAGGAGTTAGTAACAAACGCAGGGTAACATAAGATGCACCTCGCAAGGAAAGAGTGAGAGGCTAAAAGTGAAGTGTTAAAATCAACTCTGAGGAGATTTTCTTTTCAGGGAGGAACACCGCGGTGATCAAGAATGAGGGGTCAGGACAAGATCCAGAGTGATTGGTGAAATTGGAGCTTGCAAGAGATTGTTAGATCCGATGGGGTGTCTTTTGAGAGTTATCAGTGTGATTCAAAGATGCGGAGGCATAACACATCTTTTCAATTGAGACTGCTGTGAAGTGCTAAAAATCAGCACTTCCATTTGGGGGACTCCTACTCCTGCAAAGGTTTCTTTCTTCTATATTTTTTTTTTTTTTTTGTGACTCACAGCCCAAGGCAGCTACGCTCCTTGGAGTAGAAAACATGATTTAAATGAGGTAAGTATGGTCACTTGGTGTTGTGTGTGGAAAAGGGATGAGAATGTGTTGCACATTCCAATGCTTTGATCCGTGTCTTGGGGTCTGGCTTTCCTGCATGGTAAGTAGGGGTTTCATTGTGGTTGGCCAGAAGTAAAGATGGGCAAGAGACGGAGAAACATCTAGATTATTAAACAAGCCAAACTCAAGCTGAGGTGAGCTCGACTAGATTAGGCATGGGTCGAACAAACACAATATTACGTAAATGGTTCAAGTATTTGAAGATACAAAATGTTCCACTATAAAAAAACACACGTTGGTGGATTCAGTTTCAGACTAACTAGAGATGTCACTTATAAGTCAGAAAATATGCATGAATGCAATGCAATAACGTGAGAATAAAAAGGGAATCCTTCGGCTCAACTTACCACAACCATCTTCCACTAATGAGCCCCTCTCGTATATAGGAAGCAGCATGCTCCTTCCTGGCTCGTTTTTCAGCTGATGGTGCTTTTGATGTATGGAGGCATGCCTGGGAAAGACAAAATCACACAAGTGAACCTCATTTCTTTGTCCACCAACAAGTATTAGCAGCTATTAAAAGTTAAAACTTCAGTTGATAACATAAGAACAAATAGTCACGGAAAATCCAATTTGCCCTAACTAAATTATCGTATTATTTTTTGTCTATATTAAAAAAAATCGCATTTATTAGGCTTTTCTTTTAACTTTTGCAGATTATTGGTCTATCTCGACAAGAAGAATCTAAATAATAAAAAATTACAGCCAAAAGCTAGAAAACATTCACTAAAAATGACAATAATCTAAAACCACCAGATGTTTTTGGATTATTGTGTCTTTTTTAACTTTTTACAAATACGGTTCATTTTTTTTTTAGTTTTTTTGAAACCTCTAGTCGAGATGAACCAATAATTCACAAAAATTTGATGCAACAATAATAAATACAAAAAAAAAAATTCAAATAAAGATAAAAAAAAATTAATCCAAAGAAAAGTTTCTCAGAACTAAGACGTATCAGCACAATTACTAAACTGAAAAGATATAGGAAAAAAGTCTAGTTCAATTACCACTTTCATCTTAAGAATCCTTAGATTCTCAAGGTCAAGAGACCTAAAACTTACACAGTTATACTGTCAAGGTTAAATACAACGATCAATAAAAACATAAAGAGTATCAACCCTAAAACCTGAATACTGGTAAGAATGTCTGCATAACTACCCGATAAAAGACAAGGGCTGCAAGCTCCACCACGCCACATTGTGAGCTTGTTAAATTTCCACACTTATCATCCTTGTCACTCCTAAAAACAGAGTACACTCACGTGAACAACTCTAAAACTCCTTCAAAAGCTCCAAAGAGACTGTATGGTTTGCTAATAAAAGGAGAGACAAGGAAAGAAAAAAAAAGGAGAGATAAGAGGGGAGGGCGGTTTGCTGTTTTAGTGCAAACAAAACTCACCAGGCAAGACTGGTACAGCAGACGCTATTTTGATCAAGCTCCTTCCCAACTACATCCAAAAGTTGTTCTACCAAATCACTACCATCAGCAGCACCCCTAGTCAAATTTAATTGTAACCTAGCATATAGAATAAGTGCATCCTGCAAAAGAGATCCAATTACATATCTAAATCACTCCATATCTATGCAAATAGACATAGAAAACCAACTAACACGACAGTAAAAAACCTTTAGACTGCGGTCATGGGTTGTTGTCCAATAACGGAACACAAACTGCTTCACAGCATCATGGATTTCCAAAGACTGAGAACCCAAATTTGGGCCATCTTTCAACAAGTATGTATTGACACATTCAATTAGCTTACGTGAAATCTTCCCCTCGTCCCTGAAAACAAATCAGTAGGCAAAGAGATTGCACACTGTACCATAAGTCAAGGGTTTCACAAGAAAATTTCGGCAATATAAAAGGCACAATTAAGAGAAGGCAATTGTTATGTACCTTACAAAAGAGAAAATCTTAACAATCCCCTTGAAAAAGTCTTCTCGGAGATTATTTGGAAAATCTCCAGGAGGATTTTCAAGAAGCGAATGGAGTGTCAAGATGCAACGAAACAAGTCCTCCTTTGGATTAGAATGAGTACTATTCTTCACATTCAAGTTTTCCTGCACCTTCTCCATGTGTAAAATCACCAAACCTTGCCAAAGGAATTAGAATGATATAAGAAAATGGTAAATGATATTATTCTAAAGTATCCGGAGCCCGAGTTGTGCAAGGCAAAAGGAAGACTCACTGCAATAAACTCGCTTCCTCGTGTGAATTCGATAATCTCTGACTTCCAAGAGATGCCGGAGGATAATCCCGTACTCCGACTGAAAGCTGGGGACATCCCTGAAGACATCCCAGATATGGTTGAAAAGAAGTTTTGCCAGAGAAACCAGATGCAAGTTCTTGCCTGTGAGAGAATAACGGGGACATAAATGACCCACATTAAATGACTTCAGTGAAGATATTAAAACTAATGCAAGATCGATGGAACACGTCTCTCGCTGCCCAACTCTACTAAGCTACAAAATACAGTAAATAAATCAAACATTTGGTTTCTGAAGATTTAGAACAAATAGAACCAAGTAAGCCAACTAGTCCTATAAGGCTGAATGGGGTGGTGTTATTTCATTCCTAGGGACCAACCAAGGACAAACATACAACCCAAATTCAAAACTCCTCAGTTTGTTTATCAATGGAGGAAGATTAAAATTTATGGCTTTCACAATTCCACTCAAAACTCAATTCAAACTTCGTCCTATGATCAATCTTTCAAATCTGCTATTTCATAATTGACCAGTCTATTCCACCAAGGATCATACCACTGGAAAATATGAATTATTTGTGTATGCTACCAAGTATGACGAAACCATAGCTGGCACCAACCGAAAGCAGAGGTAATGAATGACCTCTGAGGTGGTTCATTTTTTCAGTCTATCACCTTTGCAATACTCAGTTTGGACATAGTTGGCTCAAGTTTAAAACATTTACAAGGACAAGAAGACAAATGCGGCCAAGGTAAAGAGAATTCACGACAGCTCATGATTTAGTGGAAGATATAGGATGTAACGAGCTGAATTTTGAAAAGGGATCCATAGAGTCGTCCCTAGAGGTTAATGATTAAATAAAAGAGCAAATTCTTTAAACACAAAATTATGAAAGAGCAAATTAACTAAATAGCAATAAACTTCGTTTAACTACCTGAAAGGCTGGAATCCTCTGCTCGTTGTACAACAATGCGCAAAGTTTTAGCAAAAATTAACTTTGGTACTCGCCGCTTGCTCGAGGATATCTCCAGTGATACACACTTAGTGAGAAGTGTAATAAGAAAAGGCCATGTTTCGGCTGCACAGAAATTCATATTATCCAATCCCATCTCAACAAATTATGCAAAAAAATTTACTCTTAGGCTAGTAAAAGAACACATTTTATCTCATTAAATGAACATATTCAACAGTATCTACATCGAATCTTACAATGAGGTATCTCATTCAGTTTAAGCATTGCAGTTTTCTGCCCAAAATATCTACAAAAGCCAGTGGACCTTTCGCCTTCTAACCAGGTGTTCAACAACTTAATTCCTTCCTGATAATCAAAAATCAAAACCTTCATAAATAATACCCAAACATCAAACCAATGAAGGAAACGCAATGAAATACTCTCCAAGCCCAAAGTTGCAGTGTTTGATTAACTTCTAATGGTCATTCCAACGTATTTGGTTGGCTAAAAGATGGCAGAATGTACATTACAAAACGAATCATCATCCACCCAGTTGAAGTGAATAACCGTCTCATTAGAAGGCTAAGGAACGATTATCCCATTCCTCCGACAATCATTCTGGCAAATAAAACAGTCCCCCGTAGTTTCCACTTAAAGTAGTTCTATATATATAAAAAAAAAAAAAAAAGCATATTAAGGACCAATATATTTTGAAAAAAAAATGTCCGACTGAGTCTTCTACTTCATTTTCTTTTCCTGCATTTTCCGGTAATCATATGTGCAGGAAAACGAAATGAAGATCGAGATGTTACTTCTCGAGATTTAGCTTTATCGGAGGATAGCTTTGAGACGATCTCCTGAACGTCCCTTGAAGTGACGGTGGTCATTTCGGTAATATTCTGGAATTGAACCGTCAAGGGTAGGTTCTTCAGTATGATGAGAGAGTGGGGAGCCGTAGACGAGAGCTAGGGTTTTACTGTGACAGGTTTATTTAGTTGTGTGAGTGAAAATATAGCTGGAAGGAGGAGGCAAGTGGTTTACAAAAACAGAGAAGGGTTTGGGGACAAAGAAGGGCTTTATGCAGGTTTTGCGAAATTTGGATTTTTTCAGGAGAGCAGATGGTACGACTGGGTAGAAGATTTGGGAGTCATTTTAGTATTCGCCAATCTCATGATACGTATTTATGAACACCGCATTTGTTTAAATATTGATTTGTTTATTAATACGGTATATATTAGTATCAGTTATATATTGAGTACTGTATTGGATTTATCACAATTTTATATATATATATATATATCAAAAAGAGAGCTAAAACTATAATTTTTTATGATTAAATTATTCAGTATTAATGTTTTTGGTTTTATCCGTAAATATTTGGCTAAAGCTTAACTCATTAGTCTATAAGTACCGTAACGAAACAATTGTTATTCATCCGACATGATCGTATGATGGTACAATTTATTCAAAATAATCATTTGGGGTGAAAAATAATTAAGAGTTGGATATAAAAATAATAAAAAACTTTACTAAGAGCAAAAAACTAAAAAAATTATAAAAAAATTCAGTGTTGGCCGGTATAAGCCGGTATTGAGAACGATACGGTATTAGAGGCACTTAGTATTATTTTTACGGCAAAACGGTACGTACCAACTGGTACTATACGGTATTAATAACCTTGGTATTCAGTTACCAAGAAAATAGTAAATCCTAACTTTAAGTTTTCTCACTGGGATTTAATTTCCTCCAAATCATGGACAACCAAATTTACAGGATTATGTGTCGCAAAAAAATTTTGTGATTTCTATTTGGATTGTGGTAGTTATTTTGTCTTATTATTTTTTCGTCCTTATTTAAATTTTTTTTTCTTAAAAAATATAAAATTATGTTCAAAAATTAAAAAATTCATAAAAGATAAAAAAATAACTAAAACATAATATGTTTTAGGTTATTTTTCATATTTAGTGAACTTTTTTTTAGCTTTTGAATAGAATTTTATGTTTTTAGATTATTTTCATGAAGATAAACTAATATAATTTTTTTTGGATAAAAATAAAAGTATTTAATTTAGTTAAGTACAGCGATACACCAAGTGGTACAATAACTATATATGTGTCTTAGGTTACACCATGTTTATGATACATTACTTTTTTTATACCAAAACTACAGTGGTACATATGTTATACATATTATTTATATTTTATATAACGGGTAGAAAGTGAAAGTAGTCAAAAATTAAACATATGTTTATCTTTTATACATATGTAATATAGTATATTGGATATA
>JABCMJ010011242.1:0-12079 GCA_014822125.1 Arbutus unedo | reverse complement strand
ATAAGTGATGGATTTCATGAAGAATTTAGTTGTGTGCGCGCGTGTGTGTGAGAGAGAGACAGAGAGAGAGATGAGTGGATACGCGCATCCTATGGCATCGAAGTGTAACAGCGTCACATTCATTCTGAAAATTCAAATTAGCAAAGACCAAATCCGGTTCCTTCAACAACAAGGGGAAAAAGGAACAAGAGGAATAAGGAGCAAATCCCATAGGCAAGAATCACCCAGAAGATTGAATTCACCCCCAAAACCAATAATCCATCAAACCAATAAATCAAATAATAAAAGTGTGTTAAATTACGTACAAGTAAACATTCAAGCATCAAATCACCCTACCTTCTACTCTTATTTTCCTCTTTGATACCTCATTTCAACTGTCAAACCGGCTTATTTCCTTCTGTGTTCCTCCTCCATCAACCAACAAATCAACTTCCCCCTCCATTCCTCAAACCGACAACCTCCGTAATGGAGCCACCTTCCACCCTCGGCAGACCCGAATGCCGCCTTGGCCTAGCCGGTGAAGCAGGAAAAGACAGCCGTTTCTTTGCGGACCGCACTGATCCCTTATCCGGCATCCCATTCTCCAAGCCCATCGGGTTTTGTGTCTGCAACTTCGCCTTTGCCGACTTAGTCGGTGCCATGTAACTCGGAAATGCCGGAGAGCTCGCGAGGCTCTCATCATCCCTAATTGCCGACCCTGCAATACTGTGCCTCCTGTTCCAATCCGACTGCACACTGAAAACGCTCTTTGAATCCTCATCTGGAGTCAACACGCTCCCTCGGAGGCTTTCTGACTTCAATTTCCTGTCCTTCGATTGGGGAGTCCGAGGGAACTTGCGGACAGAAGGACGATTCGGCTTTGGGGCTGAAGTGGGGGAAGGTTTGTAGGAGTCGAGGAGGTGACGAGCATAAGACTTGGTGATTTCTCCTCCGGTGGTGCTGAGAACGGCACTCTTCATGGATGAGTGGTCGCTGTTGAGTTCTTTCTCGGCTGACATCCAACGTTCTAACCAACTCCAACCCCAGTGAGGATTGCTAGGGTCCATGAACATCAGAGTGGCAGATCTAGTGGACTTCTTCCAGGTTTGCTGCTTATTGCAAATAGCAGAAGCCAAGTTATAGGCTGGAATTCTAAAAGCAAAACTAGTTGAGATAAGCATATGAGATTATCATACTAAATGATTAAAAATCTCAAAGAAACAAAATTTCTGCTCCAAAACACAAACAAACATATCAAATTCTGCTTCAAGTACCCGATAAGATCATCTGCAGTTCAATATATCTGGCTGTTGTTCACTTGTTCTCAGCTTACCAACAGCAACCAGGATAGCAAGAACAACAATTTCATGTCAATCATAGCATTTCCAACCTTCATTTATGTTTTTACTAGTTTCACAAAAGTCTTGAAACAGTACATCTCTTTCCACAATTTTCGAAGTTCATTGGAACTGTTGATTGACCATAAAAGCACAAGGGACTAATTGGAGGAGTGCCTACATTTGTAATAAAAAATTTAGAACAAATGAAGTCAAATCATATTATCCAGACTCGAGCATGTTGAAAAATTTAGTAGTGTACCACCTACAAAGATATATTTCGAAAAAAAAAAACAGTTGGTTGATTACGAGCCTCACACGTTTGCATGGAACAACTCCTCTGAGAAAGGACTACTATAGCCCCATTTTTGTATCCAGAGTCTGAGAGTTAAGGCTCTGTTGTGGCCTTCAGAGATATAGACCAAGAGAGACGAAGTAGCTTCACTAGGTTTTTCTAGATGAATTTTCAGACATCTAAGACCACTAAATTGTGTATATTCCAATGGCAGTCACCACATGAACAAAGTTGTGAGTCAACAAAATAAATAGTGGTCGCACACAAGACATGACAAGTTTGCGTGTGAAGTGCATAAATAACATGCAGGCCGTCATTTATCCACCGCACATGAGCGTTAACCAATATCTCCCATTCTCTCATGTGGGTAGGGCCACAAACTAGTCTCCTATCAATCTTGTTGTCTAATCATCTACTCATACAAAAAATAGAGTGTGTGACCTGATGAGAATGTGTGAAATAAGAGTATTGCACCAGTCAATATCTAACCAACATGGCACATCACTCAAGATTAAGGCTACAAACGACCCGAGCTGAGCAAACTTGTTTAGCCCCATAAAAACATTTGACAAGCCGAGCTCGAGCCAATTTGGCCTAAGCTTGAGTCGAGTTTGAGCTTGTTAACGAACCTTAATGAGTCTAAAAATTCATACATTCATGCTTACATACGGGTCTAGACTTGCAAATAAAATTTTTATTATGCAAATATATAAGTTCGCTCTTATACAAGTTACAAAAAAAAAGTCCTCATTCCAAAGAAATAAAAGAAAATTACTATTTCTTTTGCGAATTTACGGTGAAATATCACTAATGAACTTGAGCCTTTAACGAGCCCTTATTATACCATTATCAAACCTGCATCGTATCATTACCGAGCCTTTATCGAGATCTTAGCAAGTCAAGCTTCAACTTACTCGACCTCAACTCGTTTACTAAATGAGCTTGAAATTTTCGCTCGAGCTCGTTCGTTAACTTAACAAACAAGCCCAATTGAGCCCTATCGAGAATGGCTCCGTTGGTTTGCAACCCTACTCGGGATGCCTCATCTGTACTCCAAATTGTTTGATCACACCACATCAAACATCATTAACCGTCTTGCATCATAACTCAAAGAAATACTTGAAACCAATCAATATTTTTGTAATTGCAAATGGCAAATATCCAACATTAGATTCCCGACTATGAGCTACACAACCAAAGTGTATAGTTGAAGCGTAGAATTTGAAGTTAGAGTTTACAGAAGAAGAAGAAGAGGATGAGAAAGAGGTAGAAGCGTCAAGTCTACACCTCACATGGGTGTTTTTACCAACATACCAAAACAATTACACTAATACCCTAGGTAACACGAAGAGAGAAAACGAGCCAAGGGCTTCATGAGAATATCACCAAATTGATCCTAGGCGTGAAAATACGGAGTAAGAATCTGCTTCTGCGTCAATAAATCACGGATAAAGTGATAGTAAACCTCTATATGCATGGTGTGCTCACGGGAAAACTAGATTATCAGCAACAAAGATTGTTGCCAGATTATCACAAAACATCTTCATAGGACTAGGAACAACGATGCCAACGTCCAAAAGAATTGAACGAACTCAAAATATTTCAGAAGCAATATGAGCCATAACACTATACTCCACTTCAGCAATAGAACGAACAAAAATGTGTTGTTATTTACTGCGAAGTAACAAGATTGTCGCCAACAAAGTTACAATAGCCGGAAGTACATCGCCTATCAGACCGACTACCAGCCCAATCAACATCATTAAATGTAGTCACAGACAAGGAGGTAGAGGCTCGATACAACAAACCGCGGCCTAGGGCACTCACCTACATAACGTAAAATTTGACAAACGTCCTCAAAATATGGATGGCGAGGAGCATGCATATTGTAACGACCTGCTCCCGCCTTGTATAATATTGTCCGCTTTGGCCGCTGAAACCCCATAGACTTCTTAGTTGGTCACCCATCTTTCCATTGCTAGAAGACGAGCACACTTAACTACGAAGTTCCATGGGTTTTGGCACCCTCATTACTTTAGAAGGCCTTGTACAAGGTAAGGTCATGATTTATTATATATATCACTGAACTTTTGTATTTACCAAGCAATGAAAACATTTGACCACTCATCCGGACATCCACCGAGACTCTCTCCCGAATGTCCAGCTTCACACTGACACCACAACCTAACTTGGGTGTCACAATCTCTCCCACTTAGGAACACACTTCCTCGTGTGTAGGGCCAAGATTTGTCCCGCATTTCTGATTCGTGCAGGCTCTAATACCATTTGTAACAACCCGCTCAAGTCTTGTACAACATTGTCCGCTTTGGCCCCCAAACCCCACAAACCAGTAGGTCATCCATATAAGTATTGTCCGCTTTGACCTCCCAAATCCCATAGACTTCCCAGTAGGTCACCCATTCTGCATTTCTGTAAGATGAGCACGCTTAACTACGAAGTTTCATTGGGTTTTTGCGCTCTCATAGCTTTAAAAGTCCTTGTACAAGGCGGGAGCAGGTCGTTGCACATATACTGATCGACAACAACCACAGCATATGTAATATCAAGACGAGTAACTGTGAGAAGACTCAATTTGCTAATAAGAAGCTGAAAATGACTTACATCATGAAAGAGGTCCCCTTGTTCAGCATCAAGCTTCACAATAGAGTCCGTAGGAATGTCAACTGGCCAAGTACTGAGAAGACCAACTTCAAAAGGGAGATCAAGCACATATTTCATATTTCCTTTGAAAGAGAGAAATATCTTTACAAGAACGAGCAACTTTGATCACAAGGAAATAACGAAAAGAGCCCAAGTCCTCTGTATCAAATTGTTGGCCTAAATGACGCTTCATATCAACAATACGAGTAGACCCATCAAGTGAGATGATAATATCATCCACATGACAAATACATACAATAGTTCCAACAAAAGAGTACTAAACAAAACTAGAATGGTAAAAAATAGAACTCCTAAATCCATTGTCAAGCACGACTGAGCTAAATATGTCAAACCAGGCACGAGGAGACTGCTTAAGACCATACAAAGCCTTTCGCAAACGAAAAACAAGATGCTCCCTACCAAAAGTAAAATAACCAGGTGATAGATCCATATACATTTATTGAAGATCACCGTGAAGAAAGGAATTTTTTTATCAAGTTAATATAAGGATCAAGAACGACTAACAACAACCAAGAGAAGAATTGGAACAGAGTTCAAACAAGCCGTAGGAGAAAAGGTCTCCAACTAATCAATACTATATGTCTGAGGATAGCCTTTAACTGCAAAGTGCGCCTTAGGACACTCAACAGAACCATCTGGCAGATACTTGATCGTGAATACCCAAAGACAACTAACAAATTATTCCCCACAAGGGAGGTTAGTAAGTTCCCAAGTCTGATTCTTATGAAAAAGCAGCCATTTCCTCATCCATAGCATGTTTCCATCTAGGCAAAGACATAACCTGCTTATAAGATAAAGGAATAGAAATCGAGGACCAGGTGCAAGCAAAGGAGTGAAGGCAAAGAGAAAGATGATCATAAGAAACAAAATTAGCAGTAGGATGTTGAGTACAAGTATGTCTACCTCGGCAAAAAGCAATAGGTAGATTTGGTGCGGTCAAAGAATCAGGAACGTCTAGAGGAGAAGAGGAAATATCCGAGCCATGAGCAACAACATGTCTATCTCAACATCGTTGATATACCTGCAAAGGAGGTGAAGGTGAGGAGTGCGCCTATGTAGAATCGATGAGGAAGAGGAAGATTGTCCCTTCTCGATAATGGATGAGATCAGATGATAGACTCCAAGAACGTAACATAGGCACTCGCAAAGTAACAACGAGACTCAGGATGGTAACACCAATAACCTTTCTCTGTACAAGAGTATCCTAGGAAAACACACTTACGAGCCCAAGGATTTTGACTTAGACCAGGATCAAGAACATGCCAAAGGCAACACATCCAAACATCCTCAGTGTGAGGGAAACGGGAGAACAACCAAGATATAACAAGGAAAAAGGCGACCAATTATTGAGAACCACAAATGGTATACAATTACAAGTAACATGTCGTTAGCACAGCATCAAACCACAACTGCTTTGGTACCTGCATGTGGAACATTAAGGTCTGGGCAACATCTATTTAGTGCCAATGCTTATGCTCAACAATACCATTCTGTTGGGAAGTGTGAACGCAACTATTTTGATGAATAATATCACGATAAAAAAGGAGTCAACTATATACTGCATATATTCTAAAGCGTTATCAAAAGGAATAATCTTGGTATGATGTCCAAATTGCGTTGAGATCTCATTGTCAAACTTTGAAGAACGTATGGAAACTCAGATGTTTGTTTCAATAAAAATAACCAAGACATATGATACTAGTAATCAACAATATTACCTGACCAAGTTAGCCTACTAAACACTTTGGCCTAGTTTTGCATTTTATTTTTCTAGCAATTGCAAAATTGAGAAATAAGGCCATGCATGAGATTTACCAATGAGTTTAAGGTTACTATATATTGCTAGCTATTCTTTGCCTAATATGGACGACTTAATTATTTGTGATGATTTAACAAATTAGAGAGGCAACCATTCGGCGCAAGGATGAAATGACCAACACAATCACTGTCCCTTCATACTTCACAAAACAAAATGGAGAGGCAACCTTTGAAACTAAAGGTTGAATTGCAATCTGATCCAAAGCGAGTCATTAAAGTGAGGCTTGCCTGTGTCTTTTAATGGATACACAAATAGCACTAGACATAAAAGAAATAAAAGAAAAGAAAATAAAGAAAACTAGGCATGGATTCATTCAGGCATTCAGCTTACGCCACAAAGTCAACCCGAAATGAAGCCCACTAACAACTTGCCAGTTGCCAAACATGGCTTGTCCATATTGCTTGGTAGCAGGCAGGCAGGCACCGGTCGCACAAGAAATTATAGAATTTTCAGACGTGTGCTTTTCTTATTCTCATTTATGTTTTCTTTCCAAGTCATATCCCATTTCCATCTCTTTCTAACAGGGTTTGAGTTGTCGAAAATGGGAGATGTGTGAAGAGATTACCTGGTGCGAGAAAGAATAAGCCAGTGCTCTCTCTCTTCTCATGGATGCCTCATACTTGCTCAGTAAGTTTGATTCGATCTGTTCTTTTGACTGCAGACTGTCATCCCATTCCTCCCCAATCTGTCAACATTTAACTGAGAGTGTCAGGTGAAAGATACAAGGAGAAAAAGTACCACAACTTTAACATTAACTTCGTTTCTGGGCAGAATAAATTATCAGAAAGAGCTTTTTCTGGTATAAGTAATCTAAGTGCTTAAGATGAGGTTTTTCCATAGCAATTGTTCATTCATCATGGCAACTCAAATAAGGAGCTGCTTCATCACCAGAACTTTAGGCATGAAGGCCTTTCAAATGTTCAATGGAAAGGAAAGGATCAACATTGCAACTCTGTGTGCACTTCAACAAACAGATACCTGAATCCTAATTTTAAAACAGCCCCAGTACAAGTCATAATGTTATGTTAATGCATTACCCACTTGAAGTCGAAAAACTGATTTGTAGAATAACTACTGCATTGTTGAAGATGCCTGATATCATATTGATGTTGCGTCACACTCTGAATGAGCAGAGAAATTTGCAAGCAAATAATGGATTTATGGAAGAAAGCTAACCCGCAAACTCGCGAGTTCTTTTGCACGTTTTTGAAGTAGTTGTCTCTGGAGTGCCTGACTCTCCTCCGACATCCTGATTCTTCTAGATTGGATCTGAGATTGCATGTGTGCTATAGTTTGCATGCATCTCAGGGCATTTGCAGTTTGTCGTTTGACAATAGGACCCTGTACCAATGATTTCAACCTAACAAGCGCTCTCAAAGCCCGCAATGCTCTCCTTGCCTGAGGACAATGAACCCCCAACAAGAACATCAGTTGATAAGTGCGAATGTAGTAGGTAAGCCTATGAACTCAGATGTTTTTACGATAAAGCTGAAGCACCAATAACTGGATGTGCTGATGGAACTTCCTCAGTCATTGAGCAAAAAATTACAGAAATAATGGAAATGCACTCCGTGTGATGTCACTACCACTTGTGAACGACATCTGACGAATCACTTTCAAGGAAGGAAGCACAAGGCAAAGTGGAATTGCATTCCACTTTGCCTTGTGCTTCCTTCCTTAAAAGTGATTCTTCGGCTGTAATTCCACTTTGCCTTGTGCTTCCTTCCTTGAAAGTGATTCTTCGGCTGTTCAAAGGCGGTAGTGACCTCACACAGAGCACATCTCCATTCTTTGGTGTTCACTGCTTCAGTGCTTATTAGTGGTGCCTTGCTTTGCCTTGTGCTTCTCTCCTTCAAAGCGAGTCTTCAGATCTTGTTCACAAGTGGTAGTAACATCACACAGAGCACATCTTCATTTATTGACGCTTCAGCTTTCCGATTTATTCCAGAAACACCTGAGTTCATAGGCTTGCCTACTACATTTACAGTAACTACTGTAAGGTTTTAGTGTAACCATATGCTAACATTACAATGAAGAAAATGAGAAAATTTACTGTGGCACATGTACGGAAAAAAAAATCAGCAGCTAAGTGGCAATATGATCAAGAGCAATAAACAATTTCACATAGAATTATAGAAAACGAACTCATAGTAATTGTCTCCTAACATAATTTATCGAAGATTTTCAAACCATAGTTTTTTTTTTTTTTTGGCACTTTTTCAAGCATTTGTCCTTTAAGAAAATGATACTTATTGCTGTCATTGTGTTATTTGTCAATGCCAAGAAGAATTGAAACACGGAGACGTTTACATGTAAAACTTAAGCCTCTTAACTAGCTACATTAGCCTATACTATATAAGTTTATGTTTGAGTTTTCTAAAACTTTCTATGTTCTTAGAAGTCTCAGCCATCACTACTCAACTCAAAATCAATAACCCTTTCCCCCACTAAGTGATGATTGGCACATGGACTCATGATCGATCTTTTACCAATAACCTATAATTGGTTGAAACTGAAACCCGAGTCTTTTAAGTTATTTATGAAGCCAAATTTTCTGCATCTCTCAAAGGAACAACTGTATTCCAGAAAATAAGGTAATATTGGATTAATGTCAAAAATTATTTCAGGTGGAGCACACCTCATTTTGGGTTAGCACCAACATTGAAAAGTTGAACCATCCTAACATGTCTCTTCCAGTTAGATTCAGAAATGGGATTAACGACAAAGAGCCCAGAATCTAAGATATAATGTTACATAATTGACCTTGTTCTCAACCATAACTTGTGAACATTATGACAGTGTATCCCTAATAACAGAGAGCACGTGACCTCATGAAGTCTGGAATGCATAGGAGACCATATTTGGAACAAGTTGCAGAACTTTTTCTCAATGTCTCTAACTAGAGATAAGTCTGCTAACAGAATATTAGCTGGCGTATTGAGAGGACATCGAGATGAATCACTTCTCAAATCCTATTCATAAGCTCCACAATGCTCTAAGTAGTTCACAATGGAAACCTTTTTCCTATGGAGGATTTTGCAAGTTACGTGCAGCTTTTGAGCTATGAGTACTACATTAATACTTATAGACATGCTTGCGTTTGAAATAAGCAAAAGCAGTGGACCCAACTTCCACATGGTAATTTTAGAGAATTTCCATCTTACTGGACGTGGCAACTAATTTTTCAGGAAATGACATCAATCCATAGTTACCCCAAAATTCGAAAGGCATACCATGTATCCACGGAAAGCTGTTTGAATTTTGATTGCTGCCACTTCCTCCTCTGATTTTCCTGTGAGCTGAGTCAAGGAAGTGAGTCGGACAACCACTACAGCAGCCTGCGCAGACGCAACAGCAGCCTCAGCTGCCACAGCAGTGGCAACTGCAACAGAGTAAGCATGTTTAGTTTGTTCATCCTCCACGTCAATTGGTTTCACCTCTTCTGGTTGAGGAAGAAGAGGATGAGGCACTGGGACAGTTTCTGAAGTTGAGTATTGCAGAACAGTGTATTTTTCCTTCCCAAACCATTTATTCTTCGACTTATTTGATTTCTGAAAAACAGTCACCAGATGTATCATAATCCCAATCAAATTAAGCAGGCTGCTAATCTGCTATATATCCCAGGAATTTTTCAATGGTTTATTTCATTGCATACATGGCAAAATGCAATTCATCTTTTTTTATACTCATATCCTCTTTCACAAACATGAAACAAAACACAAGTATCCAACTAACCAGTGAAACAAATAGGTGACAAAAACTGGGGTCAAAAAAGTATTTTTTCAGTCTTTTTTTTTTTACTTTGTAGCTGCATCAAGTATGAAGTACAAGAGAGTAAGAGAAAACTTTAAGATTCAGTCAATGCAATAAAAAACCGCAAGAAAGTGGCGTGGACTGCTATCATTTGTAATGCATATAGGAAAAAACAAAGTACGTGCAGTGTGAAGATCAGAAAAAGAAAAAAAAGTATAGTAGTGAAAATTTCCCACCTGGCATTTCTTTTCCTTGGACTCAGGGCTGAAAGTTTTCTTTACTGAAGAAAACCAGCTCCCTTTCCTCCCCATATGTCTATCACTCCTGAATTTTTCCTGTTCCCAGACCATAAGCACAAAGAAAAATACTAAAACATTTCAACATTTCCTCTATCGCAAGATATAAGCATAACAAAACTTAAACATATGCGGATTTATACACATCTAATAGATAAAATTTACAATTACACATACATTCTAGAGATAGGGAGATCTGTGTAATGTCACTGAATATGGAGGAAAACCAGTGAATACGATTTTTTTACTATTATGTTTGTCAGTTATAATTCCCAAGTGATGCAAAACACGTCTCAACAATGGCTTCCTTCATTAGGCACATTTAAGCAGATATATCGCATGGGCCCAGAATAGGAACAATCTAAGATCTAATTCCCAAGTTCTTTCCTTATCCCTCATTTTCTCAGCAACCAAACAGACAGAAAAAGACCAGGAACCAAGCTTTCATAGAGTCAAACCAATAAATAGCCATTTGCCAAGAAAAAGACACAATACCCGTAAGTTTAATGTGCAAGAATTCAAGAAAACTAAGAAAAAACCCAGTTTCAAAAACAAATGTGAATGGAGGTCCTTCCGCAAACAGAGACAGCAATGATGTTCTTTGGTGAGAAATGAGTAGAGCACAAAGTACCGGTAAAATGAAGTAGCAAGACCTCTGAGCTACTTCTTATTTTTCTTGTTCTGACAATCTTCTCTCTTACTATGGAGAATCAGAAAAATATGAGAAGTCTTGAGCGATTATAGTGAAAGGAAAAAAACCCATATCTTACCAAGAAGGCTTCAGCGATTAGGATATAAAAAAGGAGTTGAACAGCTGTTTCTTGCTTGAGAAGACCCAATGGGTTGGTTAATTGGGTCCCACTAAATTTCAGACCGATGTTGTATTCCCCATTGTTGTTGCAACAATCACACAATCCCCCCCTCCCTCTACCCTCTGTGGCAAAGCAAAAACAAAACAGAATCTTACATTTTGATAAAAAAAACATAAAACAAAGAAACAAAGAAAAGAGCTGAATTGCTGCAGAATACTTCTGAGTTCTGACTTTTACAGAGGTGCATTAATGGAATTCTTTCACATGAGAGGACACCTATTCCAGATGATGAGACCACTATTTTGTAATTTTTTATATTACATTAATTTTCTAAATTAATTAGTGAACGACCAAAAAAAAATTTAGAAAACATGAAAATATGTCAAAAAGCAAAAATTAAAAACAACGCCATTTTGAGAAATGAGGTTTAAAATTTTCAATTAAACACACCACTGATAAAAAAAACAAAACAATATCGTATAACACTAAACACATAGTATTAGCGTACAGCAGGACTGCACTGCAAAACTGCACAACAGGCCCCGGATGAAGGGTAGGGGTAGGTAGGTTGCAGAAGAAATGAGGAAGAAAAAAAAACAGAAGAAGAAGAAGGAGAGAGAGATTTGATAAAAAGACAGAGCGGACAGCTGCAAAGTAAGTGGACTCCAACCCAATAAATGGCGGCACAAGGGTCTGCAAAAACGAGCTCCGTTTAGTCGCCCTGTCTAGATTTTGTTCTCAATTTTTTTTTCAAAATTCACCATCGACCTAAAAACTATTTCGAAACAAACTGCAGACTCGGAATTTGCAGAAGAAATTTGTTAATCAAATCGTGTTTCAATCGCGTAAAAACTATTGTTACATCATCTTCCAATTTAAGAAGTTAGGTCTCTGACCAATGTAAAAAAAAGATAGAAGGTGGGTATACCACATAGAAATGAGTCTGGATAATATTGTCACACGCTATCCTCTTTCTTCCGGGTTGACTTGCTACCTGACTGATTTTTCCACCACACTTTGACTAGAAGGACTTTGTTTTACAATTTCTTTTGTGTCTATCAAGGATGCGAACAGGATGTTCTTTGTAAGTCAAATTCTCCTTCAAT
>JABCMJ010011240.1:0-17606 GCA_014822125.1 Arbutus unedo | reverse complement strand
TTCTTCGAATTTTGTTTTCACTTCCACTCAACCACTTCCAAAATCTATTGTATTAAAAAACTTAATGTTCAGATTTGAAAGTAAACTTAAACAATAATGTTCAGATTCGGAATGCCACATATTAATGATTCATCTAGGGCACCAAAAAGTTTGGGCCCGTCTTGGCCGAAATACTTATAATTATGAACAAGGGCTTACTAAAGGCCCAACCCAATATATTTTAAACCCATTATGATATCATCTTGGAAAAAAAAAAACAGACAACAGCAAGTGCATAGATTTTCTCTCTGGCATGGTCTCCATGTAGTTGTCTGTGTAGTTCTTTCCCTGCATGCTTTGCTCTAGCTTCCAGATGCCCTGACACGTTTCAATATGATGAGACTTGTTTCATGAAATCATTCAAGGCCTGCTCTCTCCTTCTCATTCTCCTTCTCTTTCTTCTTCTTCTTAGATGAATCACATCTTGATTATGGAGAGAGAAAAGTAAATGCAATTCAACTGTATTCTTTTATTTTTAGAAGGATTCGTTACTAATTTTACACCCACAACGTGTCATATCATTTTCACACATATGATTTCTTCTCTAAACATAGAAGATTCATGCAACGTGAATAGTATCGAGCTCTTGCATGGTTATAAATCTAGCTTTGTTTCTGACAATATTGGTGTCATCAGAGTTCTTATCGGATTTAAAGGCCCACTTAAACTCAAACCTCAACAATATTCTTTATATCTTTATAGTAGATAATGATACTTGGTATTATGTGTGTAAGGACACAACTTATTTTAATCAGAAACAAACAAAAATCCCGAGTATTTAATTTAATTTAATTCCTCCTAAAATCAGAGCTCTCCAATCACTGTACACCCCATTACCAGTCTGCTCTCACCATCTCCCGTCCCATCAAATGATCTCTTATCACCCTTCACCCATAGTACTGCCATGGTAGTACCCCACACCCATTCCCATCTTAGCCCTCCAATTAACTCTCTAACTTTCCTCCTCACCATCGATGAACTCTTCTCTCCTTGTCCATGAATTAGACCCTTCCTCTCTGCCATTCTCAATACTTCAAGCTTTAGTTTATATTGAGAGAGAGAGAGAGAGAGAGAGAGAGAAGCAACAGACCCAGAGAAAGATAAAGAAGAACCACACCCTTTCCAAATTCCACTGATTCAAGCCAATTTTCTTTCAATTCAATTCTTCAGATTAGATGTAAGTTACCTTCCCTAATCCTTGTAATTAGTGTTCTGGAACTACCTTAAAGCTCCACGGAGCAAAAATGGTGAGAACTCGGAGGTTGAAGACAACCTAGTGGTCATCCAATTGTTAACACAACCAATTCTATAGCCAGGCAATCAATGGTAGAACCGAGCGGTCAACCAGCATACACATGTAGCCAACTAGTTGCTTTTTATGCTGAAATTGCATTTAACCCATGCAACTTTGGATAACTACTTAGTGACCCCTTTGTTTTCTATTAATCACATTGCCCCTATAACTTATAATTGTTATAGTTTGACCCCTAGTTGTATTAATTACACATTGACTCTTAGATTATTATTAATTACACTTTTATCTCTAGATTATGCTAATTACATTTATACCTAGCCTATGTTAATTACATTTTGACCCCAAAGTAGGCTATTCACTCATTGACCCCCCTGATCTTTATGAATATCATTTTAACCCCATGCCATGATTCTTTAGTGCAACATACATTATGTTCTCAACTTACGTGTTAAATACTTAATTATCATCATTCACATTATCATACTTTGATCCGGTTTGAAATGTTTGGCTTTTTGAGCCACATTTCAAGCCAAACCCCCAAAAAAGGTGAAAAATTATTAAAATTCATAAAATAAACCCAATTAAAATATAATTTTGGGCCATTATAAAATCTATCAACAATTTGGGCTAAGCCCATCAATTTAAACAAAATCAATCAATTTAAATTCAACTACAACTTTGGGCCAAGCCCATATATATAATCGGTCCAAACGTTTTTTAATATCAAGAAACCAGATTGAATATCTGATTTTTCAAAGACTTCAAACTGAAATTGGACCAATCGAATTTTGGACTCTTTAAATTGACAATTCGGTTGATTCCGTATTAGTCCGATCTGATTTGTTGATTTTTAATTTCACCCATAGCCGAAAAGAATATGGATGATTTTCTAAAATAGAAGATCCGTGCAGCATGTAGTATTGGGCCTTCATTACAAATCTAGCTTTCTTTCTGCAATGGTGCCATCATATTTCTTGTTGAGTTTAAAGGCCCACTTACAACCAAATATTTTCAACGATATTCTTTTTCGAGAGATGATATTACTGATACTTGGAATCAAGTGTCTCTGCTTTTGTAAAGCTTGATATTTGTCATATTTATCAGCTATAGTGAAACACAAGTAGTGAAAGTTGAGGAATAATATTTTTCTTTTAGTAGAGTTATCATTTTCATGTATGAATCTAGTTGTTTAAAATAAAGACTACAATCTATTATAATTTCGCAGCATTTTTCAAATATTTCTTTCGGAATATCTACATTATTGTAAGGAGAATACTCTTTTGATGTGAAAACGATTTTGAGGTTTGCTCACAATTTTTCTTTCACGAAACTCATAAAAAAAATTTATTCAACCTAAATAACTGGAGGGATATTACGTAAAATTATAAGACACAAATAATTAACGTGCAAAACTTTTACTAGTTACCAAACTCTTATAAATAACAGTTATATTTTATTCATGTCATTTTTCTCATTCTCTCGGAAAAGATGAAAAGAACATGCTGAAAATCTCAAAACAGTTTTGCCATTATCAAATCATACACTGTTCGTCATAACAATCAATTCAATCTATGCAAGTTTTTGTTTCATTTTTTCTCTTATTCTCTCTATCTCTCTCTTTCTTACACACTTTACTTTGATTTTTATTAATTTATTATATATAATTTATGTTGGACACATATACTAATGGACATCCGCCGTTAGTATTTTGATATGTTTGGTTGAGGAGAGTATCAATTACTAGCAAATGACCCTTTAGTCTGAAAGTTAAGATTCATTAAAATTGTTCTCATACATCTAGAATGAGAAAATTGAGAGCCCGGTGATAAATTTTGTCACTCTTTTATTGGTATATAATTTCTTTGGATGAGATAATTGGGGAAAATTGGGAAACCAAAAAGTACATTTGGCTTGACAAAGAATGTAAAAACACCAAAATAAGGGGAAATGTACAAATTCCAACCTGATAAGATCGTCCTGAGGAGTTCGCAATCTGTTTAGGCAAAGCGCGATCCTATTTTTATCAACTGATTGCAAACAGATTTATCGAATCCATCTCTGTAATCTCTTGCATATTCCGTCCTTGAAGATGTATAGTATATGTTGATCATACGCAGCGATATATAATGCTCAAGTCCATACAAATTATTGGTACCTCTTCTGGGTTTGTTTCTCACCGATTGAAGACCCATGGGAACTGTGGCCTCTCTCTGGTTCCAATCTCTACCAAAGCATCTCCGCCCTGTTCTTCTCCACGAAGGCCCGCAACGGACACTTCTTTGATGATGGGTCGTTGTTTACGAGCATTTCGAGTGTCTTGTACTCGTTCTGAGTCAAACCCGGACGTGACTTCATCTTCATCATCTGTTACGTTTAAGTCGACTGTAAGTTTTAACTGATTTCTTAAAAGGTGTTTCTTTTGATGGATTTTGTTTGGATTCTTGAATTTCTGTTGCATTTCTTTAGAATTTGTAATTTCTTGGCAATGTGATGGTGAATTTGTAATTTTTTGTTGAAATTTGGATGGGATTATCTTTTCTTCTTCAACTGAATTCCTGATTTGTTTCTCATGTCTGGGTTCTTTTGTTATCTTATAATCCTTTCTTATAGGGTTGGGGTGGAAAAATTTTGTACGGCTTTATCAAATTAGAAACAAAGAAATGAAGAAATGAAGTTTTGGGGGGCTGTTATGTTTTGCGGCAGACTCATAGTCGTTATTTTATGGTGTTGAAAGATGGTCTTTTTTGTTTAGGTACGGAAGGGAATGGTTAGCATTCAGCATCCGCTATGTTACATGATAATGTAATCAATCTGGTGGAGATGGAGATGGCGTTTTCCATCTTGATGTATATTGTGTGAAATCACATAATCAATTTGATTGAGATGGAAATTGGGTTTTCCGTCTTGATTTTTATTTGGTTAGAGGCAAATCTAGCTCTCAGACGGGCTAGGACACGAGTCAAAGCTATCAATGTGATTTCATAAAAAGTAGTTCTGTTTATACTTATACACTCAATTTTTATTTGATTCTGTTTTATGGAATACAATCAAGCGGAATCAGTGTAGTTGGTACACCTCTTATTTTTCTGAGGAACCATTTGTACTTTTAGTTGGAATAGAGGAGGTTACTAGCATATATAGTTTTCTTAATTGGGTTTTCTTGGAGTTTGGAGTTTTAGGCTTTATGTTGTGTTGCCTTAGGGGTTCAACTCCTAATGAATTCAACTTAGGATTTCTGAAGTTATCTTCATCTCTCCTACATGCCACATAGGCACATACAATTCTTAAGAGGAGCAATGTACAGACCTCAGCGCCTTAGCATGTGCCAAACACTTTGCATACAGCCTATTTGATTCTTCAAATACGATAATATCACTTCAATGCAGGGGCATATTCATAAGATCAATTTCTGTCACCTGTGTGGTGGACCCACAAAGCACGAGATACCGGATGGGGAGGAGAAGATGAGAGCTATTTGCACACTTTGCGGAAAAATTGCCTACGATAACCCAAAAATGGTAAGCTCACCTCACCTCATGGTAGTTTAGCTTGATATAGAGTTTTTTTATTTTAGTTCTCAAAATTATGTACGGCAAATTGTATGGGGCCTGATCCTTCATATAATCTTCTCGGATGTGATGTGTCCTATTGAACAATCTTTTTGGCGGTGGTGCTTGTTGTGAAGTGGTGTATTAAAAATTATCACATTTGGGAAAGTTCTCAATCAATGTTTTGTTTTGAAATTTTCTAACTTTTTGGGTGACAAAAAAATACACCCACTATAAGTTCCGATGATAAATAAGTTAGACCCAGAAGTAACTAAGTTAATACTACAAAGTGGTGTAGGGATCGTGGCGGCGGCGGTAGTGGTGGTGAAATAATGGTGGTGGAGGTGGTAGTGGTATGTAGTGTTGGTGGTGAGAATGTGGTGGCGGTGGTGATATGATGGCTGTGAGGTAGTGGCAATGGTGGTTGTGGGGCGGAAGTGATGGTCACATGGTGATGGAGTTTGGGTGTTGCAACAATATTTAGTACTGTGGTATAATAGTATATGCGGTGTGACAAAAGTGATCTCATATCTAGACGTAGACGTAATCAAATGCTTCCACTCTACTTAGAGGGATATAAGTAGCATACACTAGACAATGAGGTAATTTGTTCCAAAAAAAAAAAACCGAAAAAAAGCTTGATAAAATAATTGGTGTGGAAAGATGTTGTGGTTACCATAATCGTTACGTGACAAGATTACAGTTATGGTGGGAACAAGCCCTCTTTGAAACCTTGTTGGAGAGTTTCTCATTTGCAAAGTAGCATGACCTTAGAGCCTTCATTAGATGAAGGCTCAGTACCAAAGCCAACCATGGGAGGACGAACCACATGCTGAGACACGAGGCCAAGAAAGCCTACATAGTTGCATTGCTTACTTGTCTCATCTGTAGAGTTGAGATGCTGAAGCCACAACTGTACGGTATGCAGGGGTTGTGAAAATTGCTCCTCTTGTTGCTAGTTAGACACTTCATAACCTTATTATCACCTTAGGAGGGGGTGACAAATGCAATAGTGCCACTCTTCCAAGGTGCCACACAAAAAGAGCATCGTTCTTGAATTTGGGTGGTGGTTGGAGAGGACGGAAGACTGTGGTGGGTCCTTGTAAATATTTTAGACACTTAGATGGTGCATGACCATCAAAGGTGCAAGGAAGAGAGTTGAGCATGGTTAAAGTTGAGAGAAAAGAAAGTAGTGGGGAGGAAAAGCCTGTAAGCTTGCCTAAATTCCTGAATATGCTTGTAATGTATGGGAGGAAGACCTCGCTTTATAGGAGTTGTGGATGGGAAGACACAACTTTGCACGGTGTCCCGTACTTGGCTCATCCTGTGGGCAGGCTCAATTGCACAAATGCTAAATCCAGGGGGGTTTTATGAAGAGGGTCGGTGGGTATGCATTATTTATAAATGTTAAGATATGGGACCACGTGTAAATTAATTGTGTAATTAGTAATTAGTAATTAGCTTAGTGTTAGAGGGTCGTAGTGTAATTATATTCCTAGTTGTACTTATATAATGATTGCAATGAAAAGTAAAACCTAATTTTGGGATTCCAAAATTTTACATGGTATCAGAGCGACGACCAGTGCCTTGTCCTGATTGAATGATTCCTTATTTTGTTGAGTTTTCTCAACACCCAACTGAAAACCTAAAAAGATTCTGTTCACTTGAGTGTTCTATTGAGTTTTTTCTCACCACCAAATAAAACCCTAACCCTAACCCTAACCCTAGCCGCTGCCGCTGCCGCCGCCAGTGGCTGCCACCAACCTTCGCCGGCTGTTGTCGTCCATTGCATCGCCGGCCATTGCCGTTCGAGCTGCCGTCGTCGGTAGTCTAGATCGCAATCTGCGTTCATGCTCTCTCTCTCTCGACCTTGATCTTAGCCGCCGCCGCCTCCTGTGCCGTCGCCGTCGCTGTCATCACCACAATCCGTGACTACCGCCGCCAACTATCGCTGTTCCTGACGGCGCTGCCTGATCGTGATCTCGCGATTTAGCGTTTTCTCACGATCTGGCCTGTTTCTCGCGTGATCTCCCTGATCGGCACCGTCGGCCATCTCTCTGTTGCCTGCCGTTCTTCTCCTCGCCGACTGTTCTTTTCCTGTTGGTTTGCTGATCTGAGGTATTTGGTTTGCTGCCTGCCTCATTACTGCTCTCAGGTCACTGCTCCTTGTGCTTTCCGGTGGTCTAACCTCCATTTTGGTGGTGTTTTCTATCTTGGTGGTATTTGTGCTCTGGTTGCGGTATTTGACCCTGTTAGTGGTATATTTCCTCGGCTGTTCATCCTTCTGACCTATGACAAACGATCTAAAACTAGTTTTCGGTGGTGCCAGTGGTGCGAAGGAGGAGTCTACTCTCGTCGATCCTCTTGATAACACTACTTTGGATATTTGCCCTATTAAATTGGATGACACCAACTATCTGATTTGGTCTCGCGCGTTTACCTTGACCATTGAAGCCTGAAGGATATTTGAATTTATTGATGGTTCGGTTCCTAAACCTATAGACCCTGCTGAACTGAAACGGTTTAAGTCTCAACAATCGTTAGTTATGATTTGGTTGCTTAACTCTATGAGGGCTGATCTTCGACATACCTTCTTGGTTCTTGAGACTCCGTATGATGCTCAGTGCTTTGAGTTGAGAAAGAAACTTCATACTTTGGACTAACATCATTGATCGGTCGTTGAGTATTATGTCGATTTGAGTCGTGTCTGGCAGGAGTTTGATCATTATCAGAGGTTTCAAGTTGTATGCACTGAAGATGCTACTAAATGGATCTAGCGATTGGAAGAAGAACGAGTTTATGATTTTCTGGCTGGTCTTGATATGGAGTATGATCAGATTAGGGTGCAAGTGTTGGGTCGTGTTCCGCCTCCATCCTTGGGTGAGGCCTATGCTATTGTTCAGTAGGAGGAGGGTTGTCGAGGTGTTATGTTGCATACTACTCCTACTTGTTCTGCCTTAGTGGCCACTTCCCCATCGAATGTTCAATCTGGTGCTAGCGGTGGTGTTACTGATCGTGCCTCTCTCCGGTGTGATTACTGCGACAATACCGGACACACTAGGAATTTTTGCTGGAAGTTCCATGATCACCCTCCTCGTGCCAAAGGCGGTGGCGGTGGTGGTGGCGGTGGCGGTCGTGGTCGTGGTTCTGTGCGTTCTCAGGCTCAGGCTCATGTCTCGGAGTCTACAGTTTCTTCTTTTGCTGACTTTGGGGTTCAGTCCGGTGTTGATCCTACTAGTGGTTTTTCCCAGGGGGAGATGCAAGCTCTCAGGTGTCTTATGGCTCGGGCTGATTCTCCATCTGCGCCTACTTCTCCTTCCACGATTTCTCCTTCCACTCGCTATGCTCACACAGGTATCTCAACTAGTGCTTTTACTACCTTTTCTGGTATTCCTTGGATTATCGACTCCGATGCATCCGACCACATGACAGGTTGTTTGTCTGTTTTTTACTCTTACACTACTTGTTCTGGTAAGGATAAGGTCTAAATAGCCGATGGATCTCTCTCTGCTATTCAGGGAAATGCTCCATTCACTATTCTCCTACTATGTCTCTTTCTTCAGTTCTACATATTCCTAATTTCCCTACTAGTCTTCTTTTTGTCAATAGCTTTACCCTTTCTGCAAATTGTTCTGTGACATTCTTTTCTTCTCATTGTATTTTTCAGGAACTGGATACGAAGAAGGTGATTGACAGTGGTAGAGCACATGATGGTCTCTATTTCTTAGAGTCTGTACCTCCGCCACCTTTGTCCTATGGCTAGGCCCAACATACATATAGTAGTTCTGATATTTCTTTACTGTATCAATGACACCGGAGATTGGGTCATCATTTTTTTGGCATTTTAAAGAAATTTTTTCCTCATTTAACTAAGTCTTGTCCTAGGAGTCAGTTTTTTTGTGAAGCTTGTGAACTTGGAAAACATAAACGCTCTTTTTATGCTCCTATTAATAAAAAAAGTAGCGCTCCTTTTATGGTTATTCACTTTGATGTTTGGGGCCCTTCTCCTGTTACCTCTTCGAAAGGTTTTCGTTGGTTTGTCACGTTTATTGATTAATATTCTCGTGTGACTTGGGTGTATCTCCTCAAGTCCAAAAGTGAGGTATTATCTTGTTTCACGTCATTTCATCGGATGGTGCACACACAACTTGAAACCCATATTAAAATTCTTCGCAGTGATAATGACACCGAATATGTTGACCAGGTCTTTCGAGCTTATTTGGATGCACATGACATTCTCTTTCAGACGACTTGTGTTGACACCTCATAACAAAATGGGGTTGCCGAACGCAAGAATCGTTATCTTGCTAAAATTGCTCACTCCCTTCTATTCACCATACATCTTCCCAAATATTTTTGGGGAGAAGCAATTTTGACCGCTGCTTATCTTATCAACCGTCTGCCCTCTAGTGTTCTCCACTTCAAAACCCCTATTGCGTGTCTTTCTCACCAGTGTCTCATCTCTTCTCTTTCCTCGAAAGTCTTTGGTTGTGTCTGCTTTGTCCATGCTTCCCACCCAGTGGGTGGCAAGTTGGGTCCCTAAAGTGTGTCTTTGTTGGGTACTCCCCCACCCAGAAGGGATACAAGTGTTACGATCCTCACTCTCGAAAGTTTTTTGTCTATATGGATGTTACTTTTTGAGAGACCGAGTCCTTTTACTCTCCTTCCACCCCATCTCTTCAGGGGTAGCCACCACCTACTAGGGAGAAAGAGATGTTTTTACCATTTTCTAGTTAGAGGGAGAAGGTGATGCTCACTATTGACAAAGAGAGACCTATATTTGTTGATAAGGCAGGCAAGGACACTAATGAACAGTTTGGGCATGAAAAACAGCTTGCCGAGCCAGCTGTATTGCAAACATATAAGCGAAAAGGCAAATCTTCATGTGTGGTGCCATCTTGCCAATCACTACTACCAATTCCAGTTCTAGTCCCAGACTCTACCGCTGACTTATCGGGTAATGAATCTTCTCTTAAACCATCTTTTCTTGAGTTAAGTGATCTCAATATTCTTGTTACTCTCCGAAAAGGCATTAGACAGTGTACCCAACATCCCATTTATCAGTTTGTCTCATATAATCGCTTCTCTTTCGTATCATGCTTTTGTTTGCTCTCTTTCTTCTATATCTATTCCATAGAATTGGCAGGATGCTATTAGGATATGTAAGTGGAAGGAAGCTATGGTAGAGGAGATGATAGTTTTGAAAAAAAATGGTACTTGGGAATTAGTATCTCCTCCAAGAGGAAAGAAACCAGTAGGCTGCAAATAGGTGTTCACTCTTAAATAGAATGCCGATGAGACAGTTGACAGACACAAGCCGAGACTGGTTGCTAAGGGTTTTACTCAAACCTATAAGATTGACTATGAAGAGACCTTTGCTCCGGTAGCAAAGATGAATTTTGTTCGGGTCATACTCTCTCGTGCTGCAAATTTGAATTGACCTTTTCAACAGTTTGATGTGAAAAATACTTTCCTCCATGGTGATTTAGAAGAGAAAGTCTATATGGCGATACCGTCGGCGTTTTTCTCAGCTGCAAGTGAAGGAAAAGTGTATAGATTGAGGAAGGCCTTGTATGGTTTGAAACAATCACTAAGAGCTTGGTTTGACAGGTTTTCGAAGGCTATGTTGAGATTTGGATACCGGCAGAGTCATGCTGATCATACTATGTTTATCAAAGGAAGTTGTGGCAAGATTGCTATCCTTATTGTTTATGTTGATTATATGATAATGACAAGCAATGACGTGGATGAGATTTTTGACCTTAAAGCTCAACTGGCTCAAGAATTCGAGATCAAAGATCTAAGATCAATGAAATACTTTCTTGGAATGGATGTGGCGAGGTTTGATAAAGGTATTTTCATCTCTCAACGAAACTACATTATTAATTTGCTAGAGAAACAGGTATGCTAGGTTGTAAACTTGCTGATTTTTCTATTGAGGCTAATCACTATCTTAGTGGCGATGCAGGGGAACGTATTGACAAAGAGAGATATCAGAGAATTGTGGGTCGTCTGATTTATTTAGGTCACACTAGATCGGATATTTCATATGCTATGGGGGCTGTTAATTAGTTTATGCATGATCCACGTACTGCACATATGGATGCTGTTTATCGTATCTTGAGGTATCTCAAGTCAGCTCCAGGAAAGGAGATTTTGTTCTCTAGCCATGGTCATTTGCGTCTAGAGATATTTACTGATGCGGACTGGGTAGAGTCCATAGATGATAAACGCTCTACATTTAGCTACTATGCTTTCATTGGGGGAAATTTGGTGACTTGGCGAAGTAAGAAGCAATCAGTGGTTGCTCAATCCAGCACAGAAGTCGAGTATAGAGCCATGGCTCATGGTACTTGTGAGCTTTTGTGGCCTCACACCTTACTACAGGATTTGGGGATTGGAAATGATGGTCCGATAAAACTCTACTATGACAATAAAGCTGCCATAAATATTGCTCATAATCCTGTTTAACATGACAGAACGAAACATATAGAGATTGACAGACACTTCATCAAAATGAAGCTGAGCGAGGGTTTGATATGCATGCCTTTTGTGTGGTCTGAAGATCAACTAGCGGATATATTCACAAAAGGCCTTGGCAGCAAGACGTTTCATCCCATTGTGTTCAAGTTGGGCTTGATTGATATCTTCGCACCGACTTGAGAGAGAGTGTTAAGATATGGGCACATGTGTAAATTAATTGTGCAATTAGTAATTAGCTTAGTGTTAAAGGGTTGTAGTGTAATTATATTCCTAGTTGTACTTATATAATGATTGCAATGAAAGCTAAAACCTAACTTTGGGATTTCAAAACTTTACAATAAACTTTTGGCCTCCCTCTGGCATAAGATTGGTCAGCGTGGAGCCACCCCGTGAAATAAAGAAACTTTGATGATCCTTCACCGCTTATTGCCAATCTACAAATTCATTATCATCTTACAAGGCATGGGTCCAAATTGTGCCTTATTACGCAAAGGGTTGTTTTGGGCTAACCCGGCGAAGATTGCGTAGCTTGCCATGTAAGAAATCTGAAAACATATGCCATATGCCCCATGCCTTGTGCCTTCACTCCTCTGTATGAAATGTAGGGCAAGAAATAGTCAAATGTAATGCTAAGGAAAGACACAAGACATGAAGAATAATGCAGAAAATGAATATAGAAAGTTCCATTGAAGTACTCTGTATCATATTGTCTATTCTGAGCTTGCCTGGGGCCTGGGGGTATTTGTTAAACTTTGTCTTGGGTAAGACTTAGGAGAACTTGTGCTTTAGCTCGGGCCTTGGTGCACTTTGCCAAAGCCCTTACATGAGTACTCCACCAGAGTCAGTGCCCTGGTATCAGCATGAAACTCTTGTTCAATTCTAAGTTGAGGTTCAAGTGTTTAAATGGCAAATCAATCTGTCATAGCCCTTCAATTATTTTAGATCCATTTCTTCATCCCAGCCCCACTCCCTCTTTTAGCAAACTCACAATAGAAAGATTTATCTATGTCCTTACAGGTTGTGGGTTGCCTAATTGAACATGATAACAAGATCCTACTATGCAAGAGGAAGATTCAACCTTCTTATGGTCTTTGGTATGAATTTTTGGATTATTTTTAATCTGGAAAGAAGTAATCTTTTACAAAGTATCTTGTTGAAATCACTTCTAACTTCTAAGGAATGCAATATGAAAAAGTAGCTGTTGGGGAAAAGATTGTAAGTTTCTGTTTCTAAGCTTGGTCTCAGTACCTCTATGCCCATTGTATGCCATGGATGCCATAGATTTTAAATCATTTCCCTTGAATCCTGCACGTGCAGGACTCTTCCAGCTGGTTATATGGAGATTGGGGAATCTGCTGCAGAAGGGGCTATAAGAGAAACATGGGAAGAAGCAGGGGCAGAAGTGGAAGTGCTTTCACCTTTTGCTCAATTGGACATCCCTCTTATTGGCCAAGTGAGGAGAAATACCTGTTCGCTGACCTTAATTTAATGGCCTACACATTTGCTAATCATGTTTTGTATACTAATTTTCCTCTTTTTTAGAGCAGACTTACATAATTTTCTTGGCAAAATTGAAGAGGCTCCACTTTTCACCAGGTCCAGAATCATCAGATTGCAGGCTTTTCTCATTTGATGATATTCCTTTCGGTTCTTTGGCATTTTCATCCATGTTGGTTACCTTAAACTTGGTAGGAGCAAGTTTCAAGAACTATGTATTAGTTTCCTTAATTACTGGTTGTTCGTTTCACTTGCACAATAGTTGTATTATTAGCTTACACTTTCTCTTTTTGTGGCTTTAGTACATTGCAGATAGAAAGGTTGGAAGACCCAAGTTCCACTATGGCACCATTAATAAAAGGTATTTGCAGTTTTAAATGTACATGTTGTTTTTGTGGCTTTAGTACATATTATTTTTGTTTGTAAATTCTGGATTAATGTTGTGGATATGAGGAGCGGAAGCATGCTGTCCGGGACTTATGGCGGGCACTACAATGGACTCGAGACCACCTGAGGTGGAGGAGGAGAGAGCTCGGGGCGATCTTAGAGAGAGAGAGCAGGATGGTAGTGGAGATGGGTTCAACCAGAGAGTAAATGCTTGTCTTCAATGAGAGACAGATAGATGTTGTTGTCTTTAAAGCTATGTCAACTTTCTCTTATATAGGAGCCTTGGAGGAGGAAGGTTTTCTTCCTATTGGAGGGTCAGAGTGATAGTTGACATGGCCTTATTTGGGTCTTATAGTCAGAAGTTGAGTTATGTGTCATGAGGCTCAGAGGTAGTTTAGGTGATAT
Source organism: Arbutus unedo (assembly GCA_014822125.1). Taxonomy (NCBI): domain Eukaryota; kingdom Viridiplantae; phylum Streptophyta; class Magnoliopsida; order Ericales; family Ericaceae; genus Arbutus; species Arbutus unedo. Next base: position 3,992 of record JABCMJ010011240.1, on the reverse strand, counting down.
ATGGAGGCTTCTATCATGGGAAAGTATGATACAAACTTCTAGTCATTGTGATGCATCTTCCGAGATGTTAGGTGGAAGATGGGTTAGGTGTGGGTGGTGCACCTCTCTCTAGGATCGGTCAAGGTGGAGTTCGCCCGAGGGGGGACTCTTCCTCTTTGACAATCTCCTTACTGTAGCCTCTAAACCACATGCCTCTTTAGGTCCCGAATCAAGTCCCGAGGCCCTTCTCCCGACCTAGACGTCTTGTATTGTTGGTAGAGTCGCCAGCTCTTGGAGCTACGAGTGTGGAGGAATGCCATAAGATTGGTTCCTTATTGGAGACAAGTCTTTCGGACCTCGGATCCATGTTCGTAGGTGGAAGCTCCTCTGGAGGTGTCTAGTGGAGGAGGACTTCCGGATACCTAGAAATGTCCATCCGCACCCAAGCGTTATGGCACCATTAAGACAATTAATGTCCATCCTGATTCATCGAAACGTCTGTTCTAGCTGGTGGCCTGTTTGTATAGAACATAGATGAAAACGCAGATATAGTGCTATAGTCCATTCTCCAACTTTGTTTTGAGAACAAAAGATTCCAATCAAGTTTGTTAGGTTTCATACCAAGTATTTTCTCCTACTCTTTGAACTGAAGGAGAAGGCAGTGGTGCCAAAAGTGGCAGTGGTGCCAAAAGTGGCAGTAGTGCCATAACGCTTGGGTGAGGATGGTAATAGGTTGGTTCTGTGGAATGATGCGGAGAAAATCTGTTTAACCCGTCCGAGGTTCCCCTTTGCAAACCCAGCAACCTGATGCTGGGTAGGGGCTTCCCCTACCCCTGCCTGCGTCCCTGTTAAGAGGGGAATCATCAAGAAAAAATATGTCAGTTATATGTAGTGAAAACAACTGGGAGAACACAATTTCAGTCTTTGTTCGCGAGTAAATAGTGTTATGCATGAATGGAATTCCGGGTTGAAATATGGAACGAGAAAGTAATTGGACTTTTTCAGAAGTTAATTGGGAATACTCGATTGTAATCCGCTTGGGGTGAAATCACAAGTAAGTTTCGCCCTTAACACTGCTCGGTTTCCAAACTAGGTCAGAATTGAATAAAAATTGTGTTTGCACTCTCCTCAGGTTCAGTTTACAAGTTGCTACCAGGAACCGTTAATTCTATAACTGTTGCAATCCAAATTCTTTTTTTGGTTATGAGCAGAGTTCTAAATTGCGGTAACAGGATACATAATGATATATCTGCCGAAATCGTATTGGTTGATACGTAGGTAAATAAAGGTATCAAAAATTCAAAACCCTGTTACATAACTGATGACATGATTCATAAGGGCTGATATTTAAAACCCTGGTTATTAGCCAATGACTTGTGAATAGATAAGAGTTTATTGACGTTTATTCGCAATGGTATAAAAACGAGAAATGCTGGAGTCCACATTTGAAGAGTTGTCTCTTTCTTGTACTTTTATGCAGGCCTGGCACGAGCCCTTCTGATACTCAAGCCTACACGCTTGATTATCATTTGCAGTCCTGATAAGAAGTAATTCCTTCAACGTTTTTTGGGTGTGAAGAGAGCACAGAATCTGTGAAATGTGGCATACCTTACATTTGGATTTATTCTTCCCCATTTCGCTGTTGTAAAATTTGCTTGTGGTGTGACATCTGGGGCACCCCGCTACAACGTCATGTTCACCATTGGCCAGTCTTAGATGAATTCTTTCATGATGGCGTCCATTCTTGTGAATTTCGTAAAATCGATGAAATGTACAGGTAGTAATACAAATTCTTTCGATCATTATAGCAGCCCATAGATGAGGAAGGTGCAGCTCGATACTCAGTTCATGATGCAGTGCTATTGATGTCTGGAACTACAGATATACTGTAGTGGAATGCAAATTACATGTATCCAGGATTGTTGTTTTCCTGAATCTGGAGTCCCGCACTTCAAATGTTAGACTGGATTCCTATGGTTGCTATTATCTAATCAGCTCATCTTGCAGGACTGTACGAGGAGATCATCAATAAAAAAACTAGTTTGAACACGTAGATGGTTTGGCTGATGTAAATGTTCAATCAATCTGATTTGCCTTGCCAAAATGATCAGCTCGGTGGGCCTAGCAGGATTAACTGCTGGAATCATCAAGGTACCCATGTAGGCTGGATGTGGTGAAAATGTTGGGGGTGCAGATTGTCCCTATGCTTTCTTCTTAACCCCACATCCCTTCAAAATCTTCAACCATTTCCATTGGATAAACCCTTTTGGGTTTTTAGTGATAGTTCTCATTTATGGTATCCTCACAAAATGTTAGTAGTACTTTTTTCTTATGGTGAAGAGGTAACTGACTCTACGCAGCAAAATTTCAATTAATGTACTATTTGTAGCCATTTCCCGTGAATTATTTTAGATCCAAATATTTGTCGAAGGAAAGAATGATATTGTCCAGAGAAATGAGGAAGTTAAGATTGGAATTGTGAGGTTTGTAGTAGCAGTCCTTGCACTGGCAACCGACGTCCTCAACAAAGAATCCCCACTCTATGGATTATGTGTGAGCCTCAATGAGCAATCCCACAACAATTCTTACTGGAAGCGTAAATTGATACGTATACACGTAGAAGTAGTAAAATTGTACTTAGTAGTTGCTAAATAGGGTGACAGAATAGAGGATATCATGAGTTTGTTAAGGAGAAATTGAAAACAAGTAATCGTATGAGTTTTGGTGAAAAAATGAGCCATATGTAAAGTGGAGGAGATAGATAGGAGATTAATCGTGCAAGGCTGTAGATGCTGGCGAATAAAATAATAATTAATCTTAATTTGTTTTGTGTGCTTGTGAAATATAGAATTGTGAATAATCTGAATAGCACTCTTATTATTACAATAAAGAGAAAAAATCATATCAAACAACAACCAACGAAGCTACACCACCTCAGCTATAAACAAAGCTATAGAACAATTTTCAGATTCAACGGTAGAATGAACAATAACCGACTATTTTTTGCTCTTCTAAGAGAAAAAAGAATCGCTATGGAAAACACAAAATTAAGAAATGGACTTTCGATCCGAAGGATTATTGGCCCAGTCAGCATTTGCATAAGCTCTAAGCCAGAGATCCAAAATCAATGATAGCAATATACACTAATATATGGTACTGCGAAGGTAGGGCAAGATATGGAACAAAGCAGCCCAATAAGTAGAGCAAGGGGCAAAGACAAATTGGCTCATAATGTGAACAGGATAAGTAATATCAAGACGAGTCACGGTAAGATAAACCATATAGCCAATAAGCAACCGTTTAAATATGGTTCTAATTTCTCCGATGAGGCTGTTATAGGGGCGCTCATAGCACCCTTCTCCCCGGTTCCCGTCTCCATGATTCTAATTACCTTTGTTCTTGTTCAACTCTTCCTTCTGTTTCCTTTGCGATCGATTCGCCACAAATCGTTGCAGCCTACCCCTCTTGATGTGACCCTCTATTTGTGCTTTAAGTCTATGCAATCACCAGTATTATGACCATGATCTCTGTGAAAATGACAACATTTTTCTCTGGATTGTTGATCAAAGGGTCCTCGCAACTTCACAGGCCACTTTAGGTCTGGGTCATTCCTCAACTCCCTTAGTATCTGCTTGATCGAGGCATTTAGGGACGTATACTCAACCAATCTCTTCCCGGGCAGCGCTCCCCTTCTAATGGGGCTCCTGCACCCTTCCTTCTTATCTTATTGGTTATTGCTTTGCAGCTCTTATTCTTGGTGTCTCTTCTTGAATCTGCTCCCCATTTTCCTCTAGGTTGGTCATCCATGTTTCTCTTCACATTCACCATATTCTTGACATTCATATACTTTTGCACCCTTAACATCAATTTTGCCATGTTTTGCAGAGGCTCCGACAAGAGCTGGAAGAGTAATTAGCTGTCGTAACTATCTTGTCATCCATGCTATCCACTTGCATTGACTCTGAGTTGAATTGCATAGAGCCTTGAATACTAGAAGAAAAGCACCTATACCT
>JABCMJ010011239.1:0-27484 GCA_014822125.1 Arbutus unedo | reverse complement strand
GGGGTTTGCCCAGGCTTGTATAAGATCATTGCCCTATCTTGCTAGCAGATGATGATAGGGATTGGGGGCCAAAACCTTTTAGGTTTATGGACATTTGGCTTACCAATCCAACATGCATGAAAATAGCTCAATCAACATGGGATGGGGAGAAGGGCAGAGAATGGGCAGCAATTATGCTGGTCAAGAAACTACAAGCAGTTAAGAGGAGACCCATAGCATGGAACAGGGAGATTTTTGGTCATGTGGGTTTAAAATTAAGGTCTTTTGAGAATAGTCTACACCAATGAGATCTAATACAAGAAGATAGAGCACTAACAGTAGATGAAATCAAGGACAAATAGAGGAAGACAGATGAGCTTTGGGATACATCTAGACTTGTAGAAATGCTATGGAGGCAGAGATCAAGATGGCAATGGCTAAAATTAGGAGATCAGAATACCAAGTACTTCTAAGCCATAGCAAACAACAAATTTAGAAGAAACAAAATTGGCAATATCAAGGTGGATGAGAGTTTCATTAAAGACCCAATTTTGATAAAACTAGCTGCAATGGACTGCTTTAGGCAGGTTTTCCAAAAAAAAATAACTTTTACATAAAAAAAATTATACTTTTTAAATTCTTGATGAAAAGACAAACTAATATTTTATAATAAAAAATTAAGAATAATTTAAATCAAAGTCTTGTGAGCTCAAATAGCGTAGATTTTCATACCATCAACTTTTTGAACTTATGATTCCACCATATTTTTACATTAATTGACATTTTTGCCGTTAATTTTGAGTGTTGATTTACTCTTTTATTCTTTTTTAAGTGAAAATACATAATCCCTAATTTCGTAGGTAGAAAATAATAGCAATAAACTAGGCTTGAATTATGGAATCAAATATCGAAAATACCCTAGTTTTTAATTTTGGACAATTCGGATCTTAAGCCACTAAAAGGAGATTTCATATATAGGATTTACCATAATAGTTTCATCAACGTGGAACTTAATTTCCTTTCCTAACCTAGTGCTCTTCTTACTTTTTGATTTCTTAGGTTGTATTAGCCTATGAATATTCTTAATTATGTTGGTATCTTACCAACCAATCTTGGAGTCGTTCTCCTCTATTAATACAATCTTCTTTACCTTTTCAAAAAAAAACTGCTTCGTCATATCAAAATTGAGTTTTCGGGACAAAAAATTGTAGAAAAATGACAACCTAATGTTTCGGTTTGTGAAGAGCTTGAAACTACATGTGATGATAAGTTTGCATAGTTAATGGTTAATTTATTAGGACTGATGGTAAATTTGCTAACATCTAAAATTGTTATATATATATATATATATATATATATATATATATATATATATATATATATATATAAAAGAGTAAGTTTCTATTAAGAGATCTCTCATTTTGTTAAAATGAGGACCTCTCATTTTTTGATCAAATTTTGATAATCGGAACTGTTCAATGTTTTTAAAACATATTTTTAAGAGTACTTGCGAGAAATTAACTCAAAATATTACCCAGAAAAACTTGATCCATGCAATTTTTCATAAAACTGTTTCTGTCAGCATTTATAAAGAACTATTTAGATCAAGTCTTTCCCAATCTTTTTTTGAGCTAATTTCTCGCGGGTATTCTTAAAAACATATTTTAAACACATTAAACAGTTCAGGTCATTAAACTTTGATAAGAAAATAGGAGGTCCTTATTTTGCTAAAATGAGGGATCCCTTAACTATAATTGTGATGGTAAACTTACAAATCTAAGAGTTAAAATGCTGCAAATCATTTTTTATTTGAAATGATGGTAAATTTATTGTTCTAATAGTAAATTTCTACAAATCTAAGAATTAAAATGCTGCAAATTATTTGTTACTTGGGAGGATGGCAAATTTGTAATTCTAATGATAAATTTCTGCAAATCCTTCGTGCAGTTCTAAGTACTTACTGTTAGATGAGTTTTCATGTACCTTTTTCGAATTTACCATAATCCCTTCAAATTTATAATGTCGAATTATTTATATTGACCGTCTACGAATAAACCCCGCCGTCCGATTTTAGTGTAATGTGTTTCAATAAACAATCTTACAACAAGTTTAGGAATGTTAACAAATTTCGATAAATGTGTTTAAGATTTCAATGAGTATATTTTGGAGCAATTCTTACAAATTCACCATCAAATGGAACAAAAACTTTTACAGTGATTTAAACCATTAGAAAAGCAAATTTACCATCACAATTGTAGAGGGCAGTAAAATTATCATCACATGTAAAAAAATATTTACAAATTTATCATCGACCTTGTCAAATCAACCATCAAAAAAATAATAAGAAAATATAGATTCCTTCAAATGTAGGAACTTAGACTATTTTTTCGAATTTATCATAATCATTTCAAATTTACCATGTCGAATTTTTTTTGTTGATCTTGCAATCTCAATTACTGAATGTATCCAAACTGATATAGAAAGGTATCTCTTGTTTTAAGGGTTGAGTGACAATTTATATATTAGGAAAATTTAGGTATTTTTGAAAAAATATGATCAAAACTTAACTTTTAAAAGTGAATGGTACGAAATACTAGGTATAACTTATCGATAGCATCAAAGAATAAGTATCCTAAACATTAATAACAAAACTAATTAGTAGTAAATTCAAAAAATAATTAAATTAAAACATAAAATTAGAAAACAAATGTGAGAGAGAGAGTGAGGAAGGGGCTAAGTTCCTGTGAGAGAACGCGGGTGAAATGGGTGGGGAAGAAAGGGAGAGAGGTATGCCAGGTCAGATTTCTGGGCACCCAGTTCTGGGTGCCTATCATTTCCCATGAAGAAAAATGAAAAGGTCCCACCGAGATTTGAACTCGGGTTACTGGATTCAGAGTCCAATGTCCTGACCACTAGACCATGGGACCTTTTTTGCTTTGCGCGTTTCTTTTTAATAAATATCGGATATGTTTCATCAAAATAAAACCAACAACAACAAATCGCCCTTCTTTGGTGGAGTCATAATTAAGCTACTGTAACGATAAATAGATGGAAAATAAAATGAATAGTAAGCTCTCAAATAAAAGATTTCATACCTAAAAGATGAGTCAATAAATACTTTAATGGAAGGTTATATGTTATAATAATAAAGGTAATTGATAAAAACTAACCAAGAGAAAAAAACCTCAAAATAAAAATAAAATACTTAATTCTTCAAATTTTACTCTCGTATATTGTTTTTACTGAAAATTTTAACTTATGCACATCATCTAAATTGTTACCAGAGAAAATAATATATTAAACGACGCTTGGAAAGCTAGTAAAAAACATGAAAGGCAAAAGATTTAAGTGTATTAGTATTAATTGCTTTTTAGCATCAACTATTTATGTCATGCCTAAATATAAATTCTAACTCCATCCCTGACTTGACCGAAGAGTTTTTCAAAACAATGCTACTCTATGGGGGCTCAAATCTCTCTTATAATTAACTAACCATAGATGGAAATAGTTATTTTGTGAGTTCTATGATGAAGGTGTGGTCATCCCAACACGTAAGATTGTCCAATTTCTCTTGTTTATTGATTGTAGTTTTGGGATATGTCCACTTATATTGTTTTCTTGATTGAAGCTTTAATAAAAAATGTGAACTTATAAAATAAAAACATTACTCTTTTATTAGCCTTACTTTCACCACTTAAACGCAGTAGCAATCTTCCATTTAGTCTTGCTTTAAAGATAATCATCCATAATTTTTCATATTGTACCTACTTTGGTCTAACTTAATGTTTCTTTAAATCTTCAAATATGATTAATGTTTAGTGTATCTTTTGTTTAGCTTTTTATTGAAAAAATTTGCTCACATTATCTCAACAAGAAGAATCAAAAATGTAAACTACACAAATCGAAGATAATAAATGTTCAAATAAAATGATTCTAAAGACATTAAAAGCAGTAAAAACCATCTACTCAAACCTGATTTATCTCTAGTAGATTTTTTAAAACTTTTAACTAAAATTTTGCACCTTTTAAATACTATTCATCAAAACAATGATTAATTTAAAAAAAATTAACACAAATATGACAATTTAAAAGAAATTTAAAAAAAAAAAAAAACAATGACAGTATCACCGAAAAACTGTCCAAACACCTTTGTTGAATGAAAATCTATAATCAAGAAAACCCACTTGCTCCATGAAGGACACGATCAAGCATCAGAATAAAATACATAATCACATCAACCAATCAAAATGATGGTTAGCAGTATCTATATGTAGAGAACTGGATCCTTTACAGTTTGAACACACACACACAAAAAACTCCAGGGGGCTCCTATAATCAGTACTCCAAATCCTATACAATCAGTCAAAAAATTGGATCATCTCAATTCTTCCGCGAATGCCCCTGATCATGTCAGTAGTTTTCTATTCTAGTTACTGCTAATAAGGATGTCTGTTAGGAAAGGCTTCAACTGTGCTGCTGGTGCTGATAATGAATTTGTAGAAATGAGTAGCTCAAAAGAATAAATAAGAAATGCCCAAATTAGACCTTAAACAGGTACTTCAGGTCCTCTACTGTAAGGCGAGTCTGACAACTACCCTTCTCGTCCTCACCAAATGCAGATGCAACCATCACTCTCTTTTTTTGCTGTAAAACAGAAGCACTTGCACTAATTAGCATCACCGCTGAGACATGTAGAATGCAGACATGTTGCCAAGTAACAGAAGATTATCCAAAGAATGAGAATAAAATTGGCTGTAAAGCAGCATATAGCATTCAGACTTTAATACTTTGGGAACTTGCAGATAAGAATAACCCATCAGACGCTTGAATCCCTAAGTGAAACTCCAAACACTCCAACCTTACAAATGACCCAAAGGAGCACATGCACTCTCCTATTCACTAAACAAAAAGCCAGACAACAGAGACATTAAAAAGGAACACCCAAAGCACCCATTAAGCACCTGCTAGTCTGCTACTACACCTATGTTTACATTAGGTCTGAGCTGGGGAAGGCCGCAAGCAAAATTTCCTTGTTCTCCACAGTGAAATCCACACTCCTCCAAGAGGGAATCATTCCCCTTTTTCCTGAATTCTATCATTCATCTCACTCCATACATGATACACACTAGCAGCAAAGCCCAGCTTGTATATAACAGCTTTAATCTTGATGCATACCTCTCAAATTTACGTATGCATGTTGGTCGGTCAAAGAAGGATGAAGTATCATAGCATATAGGAATGACTTACAAACCAATTAAGTTTGTGTCCGTGGCAGCTGTTCCAGAGTTGGTTTTCCTGATGGTGGGCACTCGTTTGTTTGCATCATTTACTTTCACAAGCGTAATTGCCAAGGGACATTCAAAACCTCAAACGTCAATAGATGCTATGCGAACAACTCTCCAGCAGGGTCAAAATATATAATTTGAACCATAATTGTAGATAAATACTTCATATATTATTTGAAAACGAAAGAAGAAGAAGAAGAAGGAAACAAACAAATTCAGTGCCAATGACAATGTGATAATGGAAAGTGAGCATTTTCACTCTACCTTGTAAATTTAGAAATTTTTCTTAATCCTATGCTGAAAATGGAAATAATAGGATAGAATATTTGATTGCCATATAATACCTGGAGAGCTAAGATGCGATCTTCAACTGTGTCTTTAACTGTCAACCGCAAAACTGTAACTGGACGGGTCTGACCAATCCGATGGGCTCTATCCACCGCTTGATCTTCAGTTGTAGGATTCCACCAGAGGTCAAGAAGAAGAACACGACAAGCTGCAACCATGTTCAGTCCAAGACTAGCTGCTTTCAAAGACATAATCATAACGGACACCTAAAACAAAGCGCAAGGGATCAAATTCGAGTCATGAGATCTATAAAGTAGCAGATATTGAAACATATTAACAAAAGATCCGAAGATCCCCATAAAACTCATCCAGAGAGTTAAATGTTTTAACACCTCACATTCGAGATTTCTCTTGTATTTTCTAGCTTTCTCGTACCAACTTTTGTTATAGGTGATTTCTTTTGGTACAATTTTACCTTGACAAGTACCAATAAATCCCTAGTTAAATTGTTAAAATTCCTATGACCAAAATGTGCCAATCAATGAAAACTTCTACATGGTACCAGGAAGAAGGGAACAAATCCAAAGACGTGAAATCTAAGGTCGCGAACATCAAACAAATAGACGCATAGAAACAAAATATTCAACATCCCAACAAACCTCAGGAAGAGTTCTAAAATCTTTCACAGCTTTATCTCTAGCAGCAACAGTCATTGTACCATCAAGCCTCCTGTACTGAATGGAAGAATCCTTAAGACAAGTTTCAAGCAAATCCAGCATCCTTGTCCACTGAGAAAAGACTATTGCTTTCTCTCCAGCTACTTTAAGCGACTCATTTGAACCTTTATCAGAATCTGCGGTTCTGTTATCAAGCAAATACTGCTCTAACCCACTTGAAAGACGATCAGAGTTGTCTAATGATAGGGTCGGAAGTGAAAAGCTTGGCTTAGAAAGTGATTGCAGCACCTCAAGAGCAGCCTTGATTTTTGAGGAATGAAATGATGGACTCCATGAACAAGGCTCAAGCTTATCGGAGACTTCAGAAGTTAATGAATCAGGAATACTATCTGGACCAGATTGCTCAGAGAGAGAACATTTTAATGTGGCTCTAGAAAACACTGATGATAGAACGAGTCTTGCTTTGCAATTTACGGTGGGGCACTGGTTGTCATCACCTGAAATATGTTCACAGACACATTGGCTGCAAAATACATGCCCACAACTTGTGACAACAGCATCCTCGGGCGGATCCTACAGAACCGGCATTACTTCAAGAAATAAGAACCTCACCAACTTCGATAAGTTCAGACAATTTCAAGATCAATATATGAATAAAGATCTTTAAGCATAAGCAGAAAAGCAGCCAATAAATAGGAAGCTTGGAAACCTTAGAAGTTACAAATGAAGCCATTAACATGTAAGCGTCTTATGTTTCTAGAATGTAATGCGTGTCTGTTTACCGGACAAAAATGGAAGGTTTGGGATTACGGAACATGGGAGGAGGCCCACATGTTCCCTATAGTCCATCGTTTGGTACACCCCGTAGTAAGTCCAGCATTGGACAACAAGGGACTAGTTAGCCATTTAGTCCCCCATGGCCCCATATGTGGGACACATTAATACAATGGGGAGGTTGTATTAGCTAGTCCCCACAATCTGGATAGATCTTCATTCTTCATCTAACAGTAAAAATTAATATTCCTTCCTTTGTCACATTCTTTATCACAATCTAACCAAACAGAGTATTCCTAATCTCATGGTATATACAATCTCATCTATTATCCCATCTGCCCCACACGTATCCACTCCATCCTTAGTCCCATCTTTACCAATCCTCCCATAAATTAATCCGGATGTCAAAGTGCTATTAAATCACATCTGCAAACAGAAGTTGAAAGCAAGAACCTGTAACTACAGAAAATACTACTGCTAATGAGAATATTGACCAAACGACCAATGGGAATAGTAGAATACAAAAACACAGTATGGCTCTGGATGTATACAAACATGGACACATTACTTATGGCCATTTTCCTTGTGCGAGGCATCAGAAGTAATGGTTCTCTCTTAGCATAACTTCCAATAAAGTGATAGTAGTAAAACATCACCATAATTAAAGAATCACAACCAGTGCACAAGGCTACTGCTAACAGCAGGCTCTGGGACTCTGGGAGAGTTAATAGGCAGGAAACCATGCACCCACATTTGTAGGAGAGGATGATTCAAGCACAAGGCACCAGGAGGGGGCCGGATAGCACAAACCATCATGCCAAATCAAGACCTCTAATAGCATAAAAATACTTACTTCTTTTCCGGATTTTCTTTTAAAGAGTTTCTCTAATGGATTTTGTTATACATGTGCATTGAGCAGTGTATCTCTAGTATTAGCTATATGAACATCCATCCACACCTTATTAGATACTCTGGTATCTTTATTAAAAATTATAAGAAATGACCAAATACGAAACAGCCAAACATACATTGCATATGCCGCAAATAGCCAAAGAATCTTCCAAACACTTCAGAAGACAAACTTGCTTCTCTCGAGGAAGTTTCTTCGTCACATCACTAGATGATTTCCATGTGCAACTAGATTTGTATCCCCTCACAAGAAGAGGATGATCACAAGCTTGTCGAAGGCGCAAGAGCATCAACAAAATGTTGATGTAATTTTGTTTGACAGTTCCAGCAGCCGCATATTCCTGCCATAACATTACATAGCAATCGAGAAGTTAAAACGAGGACATAGAAAAAAGGGAACTAAACATGGTCATAGCATTAAAACTATTTAACAGGATGACGCGATAAATTGCACTATTAAGTATTCCAAAAGAAGACAACATACTGCAAACTGAGCTCTTGAATCAGACTCTAGTCTGCAATAGAAATCACGCTCCTCCTTTGTAAAATCCACTTTCTTCAATTCTACTGATTTTGGTGGTAAGTTGATGATGGGTTCCCCGTCAAGAAGTGTGCCTAGAAAAAAAATTGCCACAAAATGACAATCAGTCACAGCAGCAAGGGGTGCACATTGATGCAGTCCAAGACTCCAACGTGCAGTTCCAGTCAGCATAAGAGCAACCGATTTAGAACAAGTTGGATAAAGAACAAAGCATACACATTGCTACTAAAATCCTATGCCTTCGAATGCAGACTGTTCTGGATGTCGAACAGAAACAGGAGACAAGTCTGCAATATGCCCAAAATTCGGGTACGTTGGGGGTTGGCTTCAATCTACTACTATCGTGTGCCTCTTCAAAGCAATAATGATCCAATATAACAAAATATTACTCCCACCTTTCAAATTATTCATGCAACACCTTTCTAGGAGCAGAATATCCAGTTCTTTCACATTTTGTCTTTCCCAAACTTCAATATCTCTAGATTTTTGGTTATTACATGCAAATTTGGACAAACTTAGGCGTACCATGTTCTGGAGCATTGTAACTAATCTCAAAAGTCAAAAATCGTAAATCAATGTAGGTCATGACATGGTAGCATATCGCAAAGCCCAAAATATCTGGCATTACACAAATGACTATAAGAATTGCATATGCTGGAAGCCAAACAGTCACAAATACATAAATCAACAAAAGATGGTTGCAGAAACGCATACATTCATAAAATTCTTGAAAGGTGCACTTGCAGCACCACAATAGCACAACCACCCCACAAAATTCTTGACTGCAAACCAACACACTATAGCTCTTTGTAAACAATGCCCTGAAAGTACGCTAATCAAATCTAAGGCAGACAACCATTTTCTCCTTAAATTAGTGGTTTATTCTACACATCACTTGGTAACTCACAAGTGGGGCAAAATGATCACAATTTCTGGAACAAGCACAACTACTTTCTTTAAAATAAAGCTCCTAGCAATTTAATGGAAAAGTTCGTTTATAAGTGCAAATACAAGAGAAAGGCCATGCCCTGGTCAAGCAACAGGATGCCTTTATAGAAATAGAAAATAATGACAGATCAACACACTACTGCAGTTACTACAGATAAGAGACGCAAAGCTATGTTCATATGTCCAAGCAAACAATGAGCTTCAAAAAGGAATCAACTCTAAGCATATTGAGAGGCATAGAACAAATATATCAATTGCCACATCATTTCCATTAAAAAAATGAAGACAAGCTTTACAAATAAAATCTTTGTGCCAATTCACCTTTTGTACGACGTAGCATTATTGTCTTCAAGACAGCTTGTAGCTTTTTGTACCCCTTTGTTGGATTCCGATTGATCTGGAACTTTATGGTGGAGCAGAATAATTTATACACAGCATACGGATCGTATCTGAGAAATCTGAAGTAGCTATAAAGATCGTCAACTGCATTCTGGATAGGGGTCCCAGATAAGCACCACCTGCGTTTAGCACGGAGCCCCCAACAAGCCCTAGCTACTTGAGTTCTATGATTTTTTATGCTCTGTGCCTCATCTAGCACAACCCTAAACCATCCAACCCTAGCAAGAGGACGAGCAGCAGATTCAAGCAATGCATCATCCAGACCCTTCTTATTACCCTTCAAAGATTTTTTCTCAGAGCTAGGAGGATATTTCCTCTTGTTACTGGATGAAAGTCCCATAGGATGAACTGCTTCATCTTTATCAACAAGGGGCTGCTTGGGGACCTCTGTGCTTACAATTGAGTATGTTGTAAGAACGACATCATACTTGGCCAGCTCAAAAGGATCTTTTGTTCGATTGCTTCCATGATATACTAAAACAGATAGATTGGCTTTGCTAGTCACCTTATGTTGCAATTCATCAGCCCATTGCCTTAGGACACTCGTAGGACATACAACAAGAGTTCCAGCAGCTGGCCTACCCTTTGCTTGCACAGAAGTGTCCCTGCGCTTGGGTGAAGCTCCATTAGACGCAACTCCACATGACTCAACATTCTGCGTTGATATGTCAGGTTCAGGTAGACAACCATCATCTTCATCCAGATTTAGGGTTTCCATGTTATTGGATTTCACGTTCTCAGGACACGCTCTGGACAATGGAGCCCTTTCCTTGAGTATAAGTGCAATTGTGGATATTGTTTTCCCCAGTCCCTGTCAGAGCATAATTGTATAAGACAAGAATAAATCAATTTCACTTCCTTCACAATCTACGCTCCAGTAACATTAAAATATACTCCCTCCATCCCATATTGCTGGCCCATCTTTCCAGTTTGGGATGTCCCACAAGTTGTCCACAAATTTTCTCCAAACTATCAATTGATAATTACCGAGTGTACTCAAAAAATGAGAATAAACGATCAGTGTTGAAAATTAAGCATTTCCATTACACAATTCCGTAAAAAGTTGGAATTCCAAGAATAGTCCAAGAATATGGGATAGAGGGACTATAGGTGGAGAACCAAAGAAACCAACCTGATCGTCTGCAAGAATTCCTCCAGAGCAGTGTAAGCTGGCTGTCTCCTTCTTGACCATCCAAGCCAAAGCAATTCTCTGTGCACAATTTCAACTGTTATCAATCCAGGCAATTCCCCATAGGAAAGACAAAATTACATATGTACACAGAGTTAATAAGTCCCCGCAAGTATCAAATATGATACATCAACCTAACCTTCTATTGGCTACTTTCATGCTATCCATCAGCACAACTACTAAACAATAAAATAGGATAAATCAAACTGCAACTCTACAACATGAAATTCTTTATAGGAAACTGAATATTTTATTCTTGTCGCCATTTAAGACACCATCCCCTTGTAACAGTCCCTCTATCTTCCTTATCACGGCAGGACCCTTAAATTTTACCTCCCACATAGTGCCTCAAAACATAAGCCTAGTCAACATGTCTGTTTCCAACAAACTTCAAGTAACATATTGCTACTTCATTCTCTATGAAGACCAAAGATTCCGAAACATATTATATGCCCAATTAAAAGTAAACACAGCTCAAAACCTGGTGTCTTAAAAGAGGCACTGCCAAAACACCATCTGGTGGAATAGCTTCCGTTTTAGGCTGAGAAAGATCCTGCAATGCAAAACAAAACCCCCGTCTCAAAAATTGTTTGGCATTGAAAAAACAACAAAAACACTTCTCCACAAAGATAATTAAACCCCAATACATGGGAATCTCATAGAAAGCCTGCTAGGTTTTGAGTGTAAGCGGTCAGGAAAAAATAAGAAGGACACTTCTAAGAATACCCGACAGTTGTCGGACGCACACAGACGTGACTTCAATTTTTATTTTTTCTGTAGAACCACACTTCGGACAGTAGGAGAGGCACACAGGTATTTACACACAAATCAAATAGTGATCCAACGGAAAATAAGGACAATGTATATATTACAATCCCTCCTGTATAATTTTTCTTCTCAATACTATTCCAAAATCTTCAAAAGAAAGAATCAGATAAAAAAATCTAAAATCAAAATTACGTCTCTAAGGTCACAGTTATTTTAAGTATACAGATCGTAAAATTGACTTCTTCTTGTTCTAATATTATATGTAACGTGAAAATCTAGTAGTTATTTTTCCATGTACACGTTTAAAAGTTATCTATTCCCTAATCTTTTCCTCTGGATCGTGAGCAAATTCTTTTCAAATGTAGTTCACAGACATAGTACCAACACATAATAGTGTTTTATGTTATAAAAAGTGTTTGTAACACACTCATTTTCCTACATACACTGCAACAATATTCTTGTTTAAAGTCGAACCTTCTTCTGTCATGCAAATGTTTGTTGTCCACGTGGACAACACACTGTTTTGTTGCTAAACCATTAAACTTAATCACAATCCAAAATACAAAAAAAAATAGCTGACGTGCGAGGCAATGATTGATCAGAGAGTTAATGTCATAGAATTTATAGACTTCAAGTACTAAATAGCCAATTCGTGCTATGTGCACAACATTCGTGCCATGTGCACAACAAATGTTACTAACCAAAAGCAGCATGTGATCAAACTTATGCACATGGTATTAAGTTTCACATCCTTAGCAACTATGTTATGGAGACTTGGGTATGACTATCAAGTGTAGAGGTGTATCCGAGCACAGACATCCCTAAATCCTTAGTCTTAGCTATGGGGATATGCACACAAAAGTTGGATATGGATACATGGATAGCGTTAACATTCAGAATCATATGGTGTGTAGCAAAGTGACATAAGGTGTTGCCTATATTTAGAATTTATTTGTAATTAAATAGAACTAGAGAAAATGAAGATTTAAACCAATAGAGTAAGAAGCTAGAATCTTTCTTCTCTGTCAAATATGTGCCTCTTCTTCAAACCACAGCTAAAACCTAAACAATCTAGGTTTCCAAAATTTGGATGCAAGCATCGGACACTTATCCCACACCCATACCCTTCTCATGTGCGGCAGACACAGGTACACTAAGGAACTGAATATTTTTGTGTAATACTGTTTGGCACACAAGTATTAGTTTAAGGCTTGCCCATTGTCCATTGTCCATTATTTTACCTTCGCCTAAAGATATGTCAACCACGTCCTGAAATATGACACTTCTTGTTGGAAAAAATATCAGAATACGAAATTATGTATTTTATTAAAAAGGAGGTACCGTACACACGCATGAGGATATTCTCGTGACCGACAAGCATGGAAATGGATAGGATCCAGATGGAATTATCATTGATTCATAATCCATAAAAGTAGTGAAATCTCTTCAATCCTGCCATCTTGAACTAATGATATCGTAAGGACACCAAATTATGCTACTTTCAACTTAAGATGCCAGCAGATTTACATTTGTGCAATTGATAAGCAACAAGATCATCCCAAACAGCCAGGGCTCACCTGTAACACTACTCGATAAATTAGGCGTTCATCATTTGCTCTAAGCCTCACACCTGTCACTCCCACGTGATTAATGGGCCCAGTAAACGTAGAACGCTGCGAAGCGACAATTGATTTTCTATTCACTGGAGACACATATGCGTGTCTTTGTTCACTTCTATCTTTGATACTTGACAGATCAGAGTCATCTTCACCGTGCGAGCTAACCCTGGGATTACTGCCAATTGTTTGGCAGCTGACCTTTGAAAGATGAAAACCCAAACTCTTGGGCTGAATCAATTTACTTTCATTTCCATCCCTTGCGCAACCTAAGTCACCTAACTGCATCTTCATCGGAGTGGATGGCTGGCTGCAAGGCTGCTCTGAGACCTGTACATCCATACAATGATCACCAGCAATAGGACAATCTCTTTTAGATGCAAAATTAATATTTCTCTTGTCATCCTTCGAATGAAATAACAATAGCTTCTTTTCTGATTGGGAAGGCAGATCAGTGGTTTCATCCTTTATGGTAACTTGCTTATTTCCGAACAAATTTGACGGAGTACAAGGCAAAGCTGGCGACAACATCTTGTCAACTATGGGTCTATGATTGGTTTTCATAAAAGCATTCCCATATGTGGGTAATCTTTTGTTATTTGCTTCGCATTTAATACTAAACCCATTAACTTTGTCATCTCCGGTCATTGGTCCTCCCAAGACTGCTCCACCATCTTTTCCCACTTGGGCCTCTGACATGAGTGCACCATAGGTGTCTGCAATCTTAGAAGAGAGATCCTCCACTTCATCCTTCATAATGGGAACAGTTTCATTATTGTTCAACGTAGATTGAAAATAAAAACTATCGTCCGGAATCCAAGACATAGGCATATCCATATCCATGATGGAGGTTTCCATGATTTCTGGCGTCCCAAAGAATTTAAAGCTGTTTTCCGCTGAAACACAATATGGGTACTTAATATCTGATTTCTCCAACAAGGGGCAGTGAGATCCATCTGAAACATTAGAAAAATCTTAATCAATTCTTCTACAAGAAATTTTAAAATAGTTAAGAAAAAAAAGGACATGCACAAGTAATCAAATGAAGAACCTACACCACAGCATTCCACGCATGAGGGCAAGAAAAACACTAATACTAAGTCGGGTAACCATATAATCACAGATATCGGCAGGTAGAATCCCCTTCCAAAAACCTGAACCGAGTTCAGGTTGTTACTTAAGACGATTAGAATCCAAACAAACCAAACTAAACCTTATGTCCCAATCAATCGGGTTCGGTGTGATTGGAATCCAAGGTTCCTATGAAATCTGAAGCTTGATACGTGGTACTACAATTAGCTACGTCAAATTGAGACTTCATCTCCTGTCCTTTCTGCTATAAGAAGAAAATTTTGGAAGACGCCATTCTACATGCACATAAGAATCGTTACCTGAAACTGGCAACATCCGACCTGTATCTGCAAGACTTACAGGCCAGGTATGCATTGGAGAACCAGTCTGACCTGAAACATCCTGCTTTCCATAATCATAGCTGACGAAGTTCCCCACAGGTTCAAAAAAACTGCCTGAAACCCCTGCCCTATAATCCAATACTTCAGAGTTGTATGAGGTGGAAAATGTACGAGATCCTGCTAAATCAGCCCCAAATGTAGATGTCCTTTCCAACTCTGGTAATACTAGATAAATCCAAAGAAAAAAAGTCACGACATCATCAAATTTAGCATCATGGTGTAAAACTCAGTTTTGCCAAGTACTTCCTCAGTCGAAATCCTGATAAAAATAAAATAACTAATGCTGTCAGAAGAGATGAGCAGAGTTTTACAATGCTTAAGCTTGGGCTTCGCCCAAGATGGCTTGATTTCACAAAACCGAGAAGGTGCGTGCTGCAATAATGGATTTACTCTCTGCAGCTTTATAGAGGCATGCTATCAATTAATTGAACAAAGTTCTCAGTGTGGCAAGCATGACGTATTCAAAATATGGGACCATGCAATTGCAAAACATCGTATAAATTTTGCGTTTCAACCGCACACCACGCAGAAGCTTGTCTTCTGTTTGTTGTAGAATGTTGTTGATGCCTATGTAGAAACTTTGGATTCATCCCAAAAGCTCACCCATTCCGTACCCAAGCAATGTGGAATTAGATTCTCTTATAGCCTATAAAGAGTACAAATGCTTGCTGAATTGAGCAAAAATATTTAAAAAAGAATAATGCAAAGTTTTTGAAAATCCAAAAGATCATTTAATCCAGTGTTTCCTAACCCAACAGTGCAGTGCAAGGCATAAGCATTTATAATTGGAAAATGCTACCCAATGCACTAAAGATGCTAGATAGTATGCAAAAAAATGCATTGATACCCATGATAAACGCATTGATATCAGTGAGCACGTACTGATATCTTTGACATTTGCATTGAAAATCTACCTAATTTGGATTTATTTCGTATTATCCACGGCATGACCGTCTATATTTTAATTGCAAGTTTAACAAACTAATTAAATAATAAAAATTGCAAGACAGAGAAAGAAATAATGCCAAGTAAAAATTATGAACTCGCCTCTAAACATAGAAATGTATATCTTATTATAATTATGTAACTAAAAAGAAGCTCATTCACTCTAACCACCTAAAAATATGAAGATACGTAATCTCTACTTAAACAAACCAATTTTTATAAGAGAACATACCCATACTTTTTGTCAGTGCTTCATCTAGCCATTGCATGGCCAACTTTGCTCTCACTCTCTCTCTCTCGATCTCGATCTCGATCTTTAACCGATGTTGTGAGCGTACCTATTTGATAGCTCATACTGTGAACATAGTATTTAGTAGTATTTAATATTTCTTGTAGTGTCATTGACTCATTATTGCAAGGGTAGTGTAGTTTTTAGTCGCATTTGGGTTTGCCTAGGCTTAATAGGGTTAGCCTATATAAACCAGTTAGCTTTGTATTATTTCATTTGTACGGAATACAAGAACTCCTCTTTCCCAAGTATCATCGTACCAGAGCAAGATTGTTATCAATACGCACCGGCCGCCACCGCCGGAATAGGATCCTTGTCTGATCCTCTCTCTCCGAAAATGTAAGTATAGCAGGACTTGAACCTACAACCATTAGGGCACCAGTCTCAGATCTGTAAGATCCAACCACTGCAGCCACTCCAGCCACACCAATCTCCGACGACATCAGTTTTTGGAAAACCCAATACATGCCAGAAACTATTTTCTCTCTTCTCCCTTAATCTGTTGTTTCTGTCTCCGACGAACCTCAAATGCAGCGACTAGTCTCAGATCTGTAGGATCAAACCATTGGCAACTTTCGAAATCCCTTTTCAATCACCATCGACCATAATTGAACTGTCCTTGATCTCCAATGACCCTCGCAGCCCTTGTTTCTTGCTCCGGCAACCCTTGTTTGAGGCACCCAACCCCCCGATCTACAAGACCTGAGCAATCACAGTTTGTTTTCGACAGCCCCTGCTCTATTCTGACGTCATTTCGTAACTCCTCGAATTATTTGTCTCTCTTCACATCATGTCGGATGACAAAACAACTATTCTTAGTGATCATATGGGACAAAAAAAATTATTGTTGGTAAGGGATTGTGAGGACGTGTAGATGGTTCGATACGGCAGCCTTCGGATCCTAAAATTGAAGGACATGCGCTTGCACTTGCAAAATGGGACATGGAGAATGGATGGATTCTTACTTGATTTCACAATTCTGTAGAACCAAGTATAGGCATGATTTTATATATTTTACAACCAAAAAAGAGTGGGATTTTCTATGAACTATGTATCTAGAATCGAATTTTTCTAAACAGTATGAGCTTTCACAAATCTACCTGGTGTGCTACTCAAAACGATAAATGCATTTAGGAAATTCACAATGAGATGACTAAGTAGTATGATAAGTTAGCTCTTATGAAATCTTCAAACTTGCAATTATTTGACAGTTATGTGCCGCATCGTGAGAATCAACGGCTTGTACAATTCCTCATGGCCCTTCAAGATAAGTTTGAGCCTCTTCGCGTGGCTATTTTGCATCGGTCTCTCTTACCCTTAGTGGATGTTGCAGTTCGTGAACTTAATGCTAAGGAAACTAGGTTGAAAGTATCTTACCCTACATCTCCCGCTCAGTCGGTCTTTATTAGTTGCTGCGTCTGTGCGCATCTGATTCAGGTCACTAGCAAGTCTAAACCTCGAGTTGCTATGGATGAAAGTAGCTTTTGCCGTCAAAAGGATCACTGTAAGAATGTCTACCCTAAACTTTTACACTAAGGGATGCAACCATTCCCATTCGACTACTCCATCTTCTTGGCTATCACAACGTTCTCCAACGGCCTCTTTGTTTTCACTTCTAGAAGTGTCCCCTCTTCCCTCTCGTTTGAGCAGTATTAGCAATTTTAAGCTTCCATATTTGCCACCGAAAGGGATTCTCAATAAGCTTTTACAATTACTACTACTCACCCAAATTTGCATGATTCTTCTAAGATAGGTATCTTACTCACAACATGGATTTTTTATTCCGGTTCTTCCCAACATGACTTTTAAATTATCACTCCTTGGTAGTTTTTCCCTTGCTCGCCCCATTAGTATTGCCAATGCAAATGAATCCGCTATGCATGTAGCTTCTGTTGATTCTATTGTCCCCACTTCATCCCCTTTACTATCCATTCCAAATGTTTTCTATGTTTCTCAATTGTCCTTGAGCCTTATTTCAGTAAGTCAATTGTCTGATTCCGACTTTGATGTTTTGTTATCCTCTCATGAATATGTTGTACAAGATCGAGCGCCCAAAAAGCAAATTGGGATTGGTCATAGAGTTGGAGATCTCTACACTTTAAAGAGCTTGCACATTCGTATGGTGTCTACTTCCACTGGCTTGTTGTCTTTTCGTTTGGATGAGAAATACTCCTTTTCATCTTTTGAACATCCGAAGCTATTAATTCAGTCTAATCTTTTGAGTAAAATTTTTATTAGTGACATTTCTGAGTGCAGTAGTTTTACGTTTGCCAAAATGTCTGCTTTACCTTTTAACGAAACTAATGCTCCTTTCCATATTGTTTATACTAATTTGTGGGGTCCCCAATTGCAACAAATGGTGGCTCTATGTAATATGTCTCTTTTGTCGATGACTACAATCGGTATACATGTGTTTGTTTACCGACACATAAATCAATTTTTTTTTAAGATAATCGCACTTTCCACACTACGTTCCAAACTCATTTTTTGACCTCAGTCAAAATTCTTCGTTCTAATTTTGATGGGAAATACTTTCTTTCCGGCCTCATAGAATTTTCAGCAACAGGCCTCTTCTCCTTTCTTCCTCTGTTCTTTTTGTGTCATGGGGGGAAGTTGTGCTCACTGAAACTTATCTTCCGAATATGATGCCTACTGCTCTTCCTTCTGGTACTTGTCCTTATGAATGTCTCTAAGGTAAGATTCCTAGCTCTTCCCTTCTCTTGTTTTTTGCTCTGCTTGTTTTCTCCTACTACGTAAGGGGGAGAGAGAGTGAGAGAGAGAGGGGGGGAGGGATGGAGGGAAGGAGGGAGTGTGTGTTTGTGTGTGTGTGTGTTGGAGAGAGTGAAGATTTATAGGTCATGTTGTTCCACAGTGTACATTACACATGAATGTGGGATAGTTGATATGCATCGTTAGGTCCATTTCCTAATAGCTTAAGCTTGTGGGATGATTAGTGTCTTGACATGGTATCAACGCTTGGTTCTAGCAATTCTTGGGTTCAAGTGTCTATTTGCATTTGTTTCCCATTTGCACTATGTCCGTCCCCCCTGCATGCTCTCTCTCTATATATATGCAACTGTTTGCATCTCTACATGCAACAAGGGATTGCACGTGAGGTAAGGTGTTCGATAGCTTGATATACATTGTTGGGCACATTTCCTAGGACCTTAGGCTTTGGGGACACAAGGTGACCTAACAATGATAAGCATAAAAATGTGTGAAAGGCGGACCTTGTCCAAACGTCCCATCGATAATGATGGAGACGAGACACATAGACAAATGAAAAGAATCACACACAAGGGTCACGACTCTAGTTCTCACTCTCAAATCGTATTAATCAAAGTCTAAAGAATACAACAATAAATCTCTTTTTTATAGACTACGAACCCTAATACAATAGAAGACTTGAATAATATCATAATCTCTTATACTATATAAAATAATTACCTATCACTTTTATTGGACCAAGAAGATTTCTTCACTTGCTTTGGGTTGTTTGGCTTCACTTGACGCTTCCAAAGCGTGTAATATGAGCCAACCATCAAAGGATGCACCGTCAATGACCAAAATAGATGTGGGTTGGTAGCCTATGGTAAAGGAGGGCTTTTTTATTTTTTTGTAGCTAGAGCGACCCAATATGTGGGGTTCAAGGGCCACTAGAAAACTAAGGCTTTTTGTATTGGATTGCTCAGTCTTTTGGCCAGCTAAAGAGATGTGGGTTGGGTCTAGTTGTGATGGGTTTGTGGGTTACTGGATCTGAAGTTGTTGGGTGTGTTAAATCTAAACGATCATACTTAATGGTCATAAATGAGCTAGACAACAATATTATAAGGCCAGTGAATGAAATTTGGACTCAATTTTAAGGGTTTGGGCTAGATTTTACTGGGTTACTAAAGCTAAATGGGATGGTTAAAAGTTGGGTAAGCTAAAGGTCTTGATTTAGGTGTAGAGTTGGGGCCGCTCGATTATATCTACCTAACCACAACGTGATCAAAAATCCTACACTCGAACAATAATAAAATATTGCAACTGAAGAACCAAACGATGTGTAACAAAGCTGACAGCGATTGTTACCATCCAAAAGGATTGACGGCAATCGACTACCAGCGCCACTAATAAATCAGGCTATGATGGTGGCTATAGCTTCATATCTTGCCAGGATTGGATAGATTCCGATTCCAACAATTGGTACAATGATATGCTAGATTATGGAAAAGATGTTTTGGGTTTCAAACACTGCGCTCATTGTGACAATTCGGGTGCTTCAACGTATAAAAAGTGACATAAAGGGAGTGGATGAGATGGGAAATAGAATCTCGAGCATAAGTTCTCCAAATGATGGAGACAAGATAGCTAAAGACATGGAAAGAACTACACACGTCAGTCCCAACCCTAGTTCTCAATAACTATCAAATCTTATTCATCAAGCCTAAAGAATAAAATGATAAAGCTCTTATTTATAAACTACCAACCCTAATGACAATAAAAGACTTAAGTATCATATTAATCTCCTATTACTAAATGAAACACCTACAACAAAATTACTGGACCAAAAAGGCGTCTTCACTCACGTTGGGCCGTAGACTTCAATTGAGGCTTCCAAAGACATTATTATGATCCAACCATCCAATGAATGCGCCACCAGAAAAGGTGTACACCTTTTGAGGCTAAAACTTCCTTTACTCAATGGGATATTAAATTAAGAAGAAGGAGCAGCCTCAAATGCAGATGAAAAGATGGCCAAAGATCTTCTATTATTTGTCCCCCTTATCCCCAGATCTGGCTAGCTTGAAGCTGACGCAAATCAAACCCTTCAGGGATTTTATGGATTCCTTGCCTTGAAGCAAGTCTCAACTAAGCCTTTGAAAACATTGTCCAAAATATTAGAACTAGTAAACTACAATATCATATAGTTTTGATCCCAGCCGAGCATACCGTATATCAACAACATTATACGTCCTAAGGATCTAGGTAAGTGATTGTAAGAACAATAGGTTTACCAGTTTGAAGCGGGGAGAGCTCATTATTGTAAACATTTGAAGCTGGCGTGCCTTGTTGCTGTTGTACAACTGGAATACCTTCAGAACTATTCTGCAAATTACAATGTATTGTTCAGGAAATGCTTCTTTGAACACGCTATGGACTTGTACAAGAAAAGTGAGCATAAATTTCACGAGAAAATTTAAAGACGGGCAGAAAGAGTGGGAGGCGAGATGTAGCTAACCTAAATCTACAAATAAGCCTCATTAATAAAGATTTTATGCATGTGTGGTTTCCTTTTCTTTTCTTTATTAAAACTGTCAACAAGTGCACCAAACGTCACTTAACTAAACTCAAGGGCCATAACGAAAATACAACAGACAATTGAGCGTGCTCTAGCAATGAAAATTTCCGAACTTCAATGCCTAGTATGAATTCATGACAGCCATTGCTATCCATTACAATTATAAGTCTATCATCATTACAAAGGAAACACTCCTTTTGTGTGAACAGCTGTTTTAAAGCCGCCTCACACTTTCGTTCAATTTTGACGATACTTTAACTGAATACCTTCAAAAGAAGTTAAGATAAGATACTAAAATCAGTCAATTTACATGTTTTTTCCCACGGCACACGCATCGCGTATGAACCAACCGCTAGTAAATACATATAGGTACCTCCAAAGAAACCAACCACCAAAAATCTACAAATCAATGTACCTTTCCAAACAACACAGAGATCAACAGAGGAAGTTTGCATGTTTCAACAGATGTAAATCGTAGGAAAAAATAGCACGTTGAACAGTTTTCAACAAACAAAGCGACGCTACATGATACTCAGGGTTCTAAGGTTTGACAATTTCACGACGAAGTAGCATCCTAATTCCTGTTCTATCGCAACAAGGTACGGTAAGAACACACCTGCAGTGGATCGGAATCATCTCCGATAATATCCCATAAATCCCGAAAATCGTTGGGCAGGTCGCTATCATCGTACCCCGGCGATAAATCATCGTAGGGCCAGTGGTTCAACCTATCGTCTGCCATCAACATCGCCACTCAAAATCACGCGGAATCTAAAAATCCGTGATTTGCTCCAACATCACCAAACCCTAACAGTCGAAACAATTCCGAATAAAAAGTTATATCCAGATAAGAGATAGAAAGTTGCGTCTTTCGTCTTCGAGGGGAGATGAATTTGGGAGAAAGTACATTGGGGTATCCTTATTCGACTTTGTTTTTGCTTGCTGTATAATTTTAGATTTATAGGAAAGTTCAGACAGAGGGACCAAAATGTGGTGGCGCAGGTTAAAAAAGAGGCAGAGAATGCGCAGGTTAACGACTTCAATGGTTTCTTTTTCTTTACGGTGTGGCCAGTTAGAAAATCAACCCGCCACTACCATTGACAGCAGGCGCATAGAAGTCTACGGCTAATTGTTGTGGTCAATTCCTAATTAGTTTGTCTTTAGTGGCCTTCCAACCTTCGTTCCTAAATATTTTTTAAGATTTTTAATTTGAATTTCATAAGCATGTACGCGACATTTCGTGATTGGTTTGAAGCGACAAGGGACAATGTTATGAATTTAGGTTATCTATTTAAGTTTGAATGAAAATGAAATAAATAGTCTCTCTCTTTCTCTCTTAAATTTTCTCCTTCTAAAGTAGTATATATATACTCATTTTGACACTCATATGCGGCATTCATGTACAATGTTTCTTTGAGTTTATACTTGTAGATGAGAGAGGCATTCATTGAGTAAAAAAAAGATTCGAAAGAAGATATTGAGAGAGGATTAGATCATCTATATTTTAAATAAAAGACGTAATTTTAGAAAATAAAATACAAATATCTATATTCTCATCTTTGTTATCAAAAAAGAAAACGAAAAGTATAATTTTAGTTACTTCTCTCTTTGTTGAGATCTTTTTTTAGAAGAATAAGATTTCCCCATAAAATTTGGAAATAGTTTAATGATCATCTTTATGTTGTATTCATCACGCACTCAATACAACATAATATATATTTACCACTGGAATTACGTCCACTGTCAATTTTGTCCAAAATAGTATCCAATGGTCTAGAATACAGCAAATTTAGAAGGGATGAAACTCTTTTTACTGTTTCTTTTTGGTATGAGCCGGTGGGCAAAATTCATCACATTAAGTATAGACTCAGCTACATTAAAAATATAGGAATCTTAGAAAGAAATTCAATAAGTTCGAGACACTCTCATATGGTATCACAAATACAAAATATATCCAATTCACATTACGAGTCTAAAAATAGCTTGATGTAACTGAAGTTGTCCATTCCTTTGTGACATTAGCAACGGTCAAATTAAACGCTTGAGAAGCTCCAAGCTAGCCGTCAAATGAGAAGCCAAATACTGCATGGATTTGGCTATGCAACATTTGGCTTGACTTAAGCACCGCCATAATGAAATCACATGCAAAGCGGAGATCTAGGATAATAAGCTCGCAATCTCTACATATGTGGCCAAGTAGGAATCTCCCTTTAATAAGTGTCTCAACATGTAATAGTGGATCTAGCAGATTAGTCTCTAACTCCAAAGTGCAAACAAAAGATGCAGTAATAAATGAATGCAATGTTCGGAATCAAATAGAACTCTCGCAAAAGAATTGAACACGACAAAACGTGTAAGAACTCGAAAAATCTTGAATTTTAAAAAAATAAAATAAATTATTTAAATTTATATTTTGGGACATTCGATTGATTGGTTATTATGTATTTCAGAATTTTAGTTATGAGACTCGAGCCCAGGGCTTTTGATTTATTTCGCTCGGGTTGCTATACGTGGTGTTTTAAGTGAGTGCCATTAGGGAGGGGGCCTTAATAATCAGATTTTGGGGGAAAGGGGTTTAGCAAAACCCATATCTCATATCCCTCATATATCTCTCTGTCTCTACACCATAGTTCTGCCTTCTCTCTACTATCACCATCAATCCCCCCGCCATTTTCAAATTCCTTCGGGATATAGGAAGCTTGGATCGTGCTTGACTTGGAATCGAAGACGGATCATAATTTGAAGCTTGGGGACAAAAGATTTGAAGGTTGGAAGTTAGGGCTTTTCATTCTTCATCAAATACTTTGATCCAAAGCTTGAGGTAGGCATGTTTCACTTATATTACATATTTATGATAGGTATTGGTAGTTGAAATCATGGTTTTGATCGTGTATTTTGGGTATTTGGGCTTTTAGGCAATTCTGCGATCGTCTGTTGAAAACACAGAGATCGACCAGGTCGCTCCAGCGACATCACTTTTAGGAAGTCGCTCTAGCGACTTGTCCAGCGACATCCAGCGACTTTTACTGACTTTTGATGCATCCAGCGATTTTTTGGTCGCTCCAGCGATTTGTTGGGCGACTTCAACTGATGGTTTTCACCTTATTTTGAGATTATGGACGTTTTGTACCATTTTCACTCATCGATGTTGTTTGTGGGACCTTGACTTGTGCGGGCTTAAAATATTTGAAATTATATCCTTACGCCTTTATTCAAATTTTCGTTTTTCTTTTACTATAAGATTGAGATCTCTCCTATAGAATTGGATATGTAACATTGTTGCTCTTCTGCGTGATATGTGATTGGCCGGTAAAATTTTAAATTGTGTATTGTTATATTGCATTGACATGATGCTATTTATAGTCTCCGACGGGAGATGTGCTAATTATGCGATATCTAGCCTCCGACGGGAGATATATTAGTTATGTGACGTCTAGCCTCCAACGGGAGATATGCTAGTTATGCAAAGTCTAGCCTCCTACTGGAGATGAGCTAGTATATTTTGGTATTGTCTAACCACCAAAAGGTGAAGTGCTAGTTGGAATGTGAAAATTGAATCGATATGAGAACAGTGAGTTGATTAGTAAGGTTGATTTGCAGTATTGCATTCTAGATTTTGTGATCATAAATTGAAGACTTATGAATTATTTATCACACGCGTGTTATTGTGAGTTGTTCATGAACTATGTCATATCATTGCATATTCATATAATATTGGCATAGA
The DNA here is from genome assembly GCA_014822125.1 of Arbutus unedo. Classification (NCBI taxonomy): domain Eukaryota; kingdom Viridiplantae; phylum Streptophyta; class Magnoliopsida; order Ericales; family Ericaceae; genus Arbutus; species Arbutus unedo. Next base: position 2,397 of record JABCMJ010011239.1, on the reverse strand, counting down.
TATCTCTATTGGGCTTTGTGGCTCACCCCTTTTATTCTTTCAGGTACTGTTTCGGAGACATGATATGGACTTGCATGGGTGCATAGCGATGCATGTTTTGAAGGATTGTCATGATAGGAGTTATATATCATCTTTAAACCCATTTTTGAAAGATGTAAAGTAACTCCTCTTTTGTAAAATTACGTACTCAAACCCAAATCGTTTGTAACATTTGAACATGTTATTTTGGTTATCGGGCCCCCATCTCTTTTGGACTGTAATACTTAGAACTTGTGAACTTAATTGGATTATAAAAAATGATGATTTGGGAATACTTTGTGTATATTGGGAGAGTTTATTTAAAAATGTGAATATTTATCTTGCCTAAAATCGAGGGCGTGACAAAATGTACCCCTCACAACAAATGTGTCTGAGCTATGAGATGTAAAAGGTGTAACAGCAAATGTGATATTGAAAGCTCTAACAGGAATGCGTTGTCCTTGCGCATAGCTACCTCCTCAACCAGAGCCTTGCATAGGTCAATGGACTCGCTCCCCTCTCTCCTTGAGAACCCTAGACTGACGTAGTCTGATTGAAATAGGATTGTTGCTATCGATGTGGGTCTCCATATGATTGTTGCCCTTGTCCCTGTCCCTGTCCCTATCTCGGTTGTTGCACCGAACCAACCTCACTACGCATTCCTCCCCCTTGAGGATAATTTCTCAAAATATGATCTTCTTTGTCACATGTATAGCAAACCTTGGGAGGCACAGTGTACTGAGAACGGATATGACCTGGTTGGTTGCATCAAAAGCAAACACTCGGAGGCCTAGAAGTATTGCTTCACGAATCCGACGAAGCTGGCGGCCTAAGGTTGGAATGGCCCCTCGAAGACTGGAATTGCTCTTTCTGTCTCTTGCCGCTTGACTCCCGGAACTCTCAAAAGATGACGAATATAGCATAACGCTCAATTGCCTCGGCTCCCAAATTGTGAAACCACGCTGTGCCTCCTTAGGCAATTCTACACTTTTGCACATTCAACAATGTTTGCAAAACTCATCTTTTGTTGGCTCACTACGAGCCTCTTAACAGAAGAGTGAAGACCCCTTTCAAAATGCTGACACTTATAATCTTTCGAAGCCATCAGACCTGGTGTAAAACGGGATAAGGTCTGAAACCTTGTAGTATACTCCGACATAGTCAAGGTCCCATGTTCCAAGATCTCAAACTCCTCATGTAGATTCTCACGGTAGGATATTGGAAAGTACTTTGAGAACCTCAAAGTCTGCTCAGGTCAACGTCTCAACATCTGGTTCATTCACCTGATTGGCTGCTTGAGCGGCTCTCCTTGCGTCCTTCCGCCTCCTCTAGGATAGATTCTCACCATTCATTCACCTCTCCCGTCAACTAACATGCCACAATGCTGACCCTAAAGTCATCATCCACTATCCTCAAAGTTTTAAACAACTTACGTATCTCCGAAAGCCAATAGTTGGCTGCAAGAAAGTCACCACCTTCCCCGCTGAACTACGGTGGGTTTAGATGATGGTAGTCTCTCATCGCATCGATAGCCTAATTACCAGCATTGGCCCTTGTGACCTGATTCAGTAAATTGGTCTCGACAAGTGCCGCCACGAACTCTCTTGCAAACACTCCCGGAACGACCGACGGCTCGACATTCTGTTTCACTTTCTCGTTCACCTTCTCCACGCGAGGACCTCCCTTTGCTAACTCACAACGTTCTCTAATGGTATCTCACGGTAGTGGCCTCGGGACTCACCCAATCTCACTTCACGTCTAGGAGGGATAACGCTACAATGTACAAAGTACTAACAATGTCAAATAACCACATAATACAAGGCTAACACCTTACATAAGTTCTCCACATGGGTCATAAGTTCTATATTACTCATAAGCAACGAGAAATGCAATGCAAGTGAATGCCATGCACACAAGCACACACATGTTCTTCTAAAACACAAAAATGTTGAACCCAATGAGACTCTAAGTCTCCACACAGTCTCAAAATATTCTAAACTCATGCTTTGATACCAAGTTGTCACATCCTTAATTTATCATATTTACTATCGAAACCTCACAATTTCTCAATAATAAGCCCAAATCATAATTCTCATAATCCACTAATGATAATGTCTTTCAAATATTACAATTCAAAGGAGCATTCCCAGTTCAAACATCTCAAAACCATAAGTTGAAATTGATACAGTGTAATTTGCTTTCAAATATAAAAAGTCAAAAGAGGAGTTAGTTTACATATTTCAAAAAGTAAGTTTTAAAGATACTATGTAACTCCTAGATGAAAGCTCTCCAAAATATGCATTCCCATGCATCCATGCAAACTCATGTCATGCCTCCAGAGCAGTACCTAAAAAATAAAGGGATAAGCCACAATACCCA